>JAYMTA010000520.1:0-27491 GCA_036897625.1 Pelargonium cotyledonis
TATATATATATATATATATTTATTTACTAATCATGATAAAAATTTAGTGAGAGAAGGGTTTGTATAAGTCACTTACACATATAATATATTTACTCTTATATTTTTATGGCAATGTATTAAAAATACTAACTAACTTGTTATTAAAATACTCAATATATGGGGGCAATAAAATGTGTTATATCCAAAAAGAAAAAAAATATATTGTTATCAAAATACTAATGAATGGTCATGTATAACTAACTTACTAAAAAATGAAAGAAGACGCTAATTTTAAAACAAAATGTTAAGAAAAACCCGACACTTATACTGAGATTGAATGACAACTTTTTTTGCTTTAGTTTTGTAACGCTGAAGTAGAAATAAATAATTAATTAATTACCAATGATGAGTTATAGATCTTCAAAATATTGTAACAGTGATTCATTAAAATATTACTCCGTATTACGTAGGGCTATTTGAAATGTTATCATGCAAGTGGGGGTGATAGCATGAGCACGCCACATAAAGTTATTATAAAGTTCAAAACATATTGTCATGAGATTGAACTGTTATTGTGAATATCAAAGGACCACATTAAATCATTTGATGTTTTAAACTTTGATTTCATAAAAGCGAGGAGAGATAGTCCAAGCAGGCTACACAAGGTTACTATGAAGTGCAAATCAGATTCTCAAGAGATCGAGCGGTTATTTTGAATATGAAATGACGGTATTGAATCTTTGAATGATTTAAGATCCATACAAGTAGGGAGAGATAGCCTAAACATACTGCACAAGGTTAATGTGAAGTGCAAAACAAATTATCATGTGACTGAGTGGCCATTGTGAATTTCGAAGGATGATATTGAATCATCTAATAGATTTCTGCTCGTACAAGTAGGGAGAGATAGCCCAAGCAAGCCCCACAAGGTTATCACGAAGTGCAAAATAGATTCTCATCAGATTGAACGGTTATGTGAATATCAAAAGCCGATATTAAACCAATTGATAGTTTTGGGTGCAACAGATTGAAAGAGAAATTGAACACAATTGTTTAATATCTTATGGTTCCACGATTGATTACCACTTTTAGGGATGTGAGTATAAAAACTTACTAGTTTGAGGGTCATAACAAACAAGATTGAAGTTATATGATTCAATCAAAATTTTGTTAAGCCCAGGAAAACAAAACTATTTAACTCATAAATGACAACGCGACAATTTGTTGATGTGACATGCTGACATGTCAAATTTGATGAGGTGTTGGTTGATACCTATTCTTGTCGGGTTACATGATAAAAAATGGCAGTTCAATGGTTGGAACAAAAAGATATGAGAGCAATAGCTAAAGTCAAAATTTTGTAAAGTTCAAGAGTGACAAAACTATTTAACCCATATGATTTAATCCGAAAGTGTTCGATGATTTCAACGCAAAATATTAGAGTCATGTTTCTTGTTACAAAAAAATGTTGGTAGGTTGATGGCAGAGTAACATCCATCATACCGATGTGATAATTGATTACCATTTAACCAGTAAAGGTGACGCAGTTGGTTATTCCAGCTGTGTGAGTGGGAAAAGTTCTTAGAATCGATCCCCACTCAACACATCCTTGGTGGTAGTGTAAGAGACCACTTTGGCGCAGTAAGGTGTCAAAAGTCCTAGGCTAGGGTTAAGAGGCAAAATCTATTTCCTAAACACTATTTTCTTATTCAAACTTGTATGTCTTGAAAAGCTTCCTTAGCCGTTGCAAGATAGGAAAAAAAATTAATTACCATTTACAAGAGTAAGTATAAAAAAAATTAAGTAGTGTTTGTTTATCATTTTTTTTTTGAAACTCTTGAAAAATAATGACATATTGAATATTTTTAAATTACAATTTGTTGGGTCCGTTTTGATTTTTTCACGAGGGCATACTTGAGATTAAAAAAATATATATTATACTTATAATTTGGATGTAATTCATGAGAAAGTGGTTTTAACTATTTTAATTAAGTTTTCTTTAAAAAAAATTATGTTAATTAAGTTAAAAACTAAATTATACGAAAACCACCTTAGTAAAAAAAACAAGATGACGTGTCAAAAGTTCATAAATCTAGAAGGCAAAACAATTTAACTCAAAGAATAACGTGACAACTGATTATCTATTATTGTCGATTATAAGGGTGAAAACAAAAAACCTAGTTATCTAACATACGGAACAAACAAAATTTGAGGACATAAAAAAAACATTTAACATTTTTTCATACAACTTTGACCATGGGTATCTTGAGAGGGTTCGCATCATTGGCGGTTGTCACCTTTAATCCATTTTCCACATTCAGATTAATCTCATTCAAGACTTAGTCACAGTTAAAGATCATCACCTCTTCTCAAAGATGTATTGAGTGGATATCGAACGCAAATGCTATTCCTAATCACGCCTAATTAGAAGTCTTTCCCATTGATTTCCCATGCACTAGGTTAGCTATTGAATGATAAAGTGAGTGAGGGCAAGATATTTTCAGAGAAGATCAATTTTTACAAGTATATATCTTAAACCCTATCACTACATTTCCACATTCCTCTCTTAAACCCTATCACCTACTGTTTCTCACTTTCTCCTCTTTCTTCTCTTAACCCCTGACTCTACAATCCTCCATGCCTGTAAAGCTCCCACCTCAGCTTCACCTCCTCAATTCTTGCCCACCACCCACTCTCTTCCGCAACCTCAAATCTGTACACCCATTTCAATGCTCCCGACCCGTCGTAGCTCTCGCCCGCCTCTTTCCTTTCAGCCTCAACCATTTCGCTCTCAGCTCTCGCGGTACCGATCAAGTCTCGGTCCGAGCTGGAGCCGCCGGGTCGAGCTTCGAGATGAAAAAAGGTTCGAGGAGCTTAGTGGACGATGAGTCCGAGCTCAGCGACTTAGGATCCAGGGCGGGCTCCGGTGGGGATAGGGTTCGTGGTGGTGGTGGTGGTAGAGGTAGAGGTAGGGGTAGGGGTAGAAATGGCGACGGAGGCAGAGAAGGGTCTCAGACGAGGAGGACTGGGGAGAATTACGCGGACGATTTTGGTGGATCCAACGGGCCTAGATTGCGGAATGCGAATCCGTCTCTGGGAAGGAGAGGTGGTAGGGATTCAGGTTCTGGGTTTAGGCAAGATAGAGGGGTTGATAAGGTTATGAGCAATGCATATTCATCAATGCCACAGACTAAGCCAAGCTCATCAGGAGATGGCGAATCTTACCTAAGTGAGAGCAGGTAAGCATATCATGAATAGGCACTACCTTCTTTAATTTAGCATTCTTTTGCTGCTGTATTTTATGCTCTACTTCATTTGTAACATGCCTAATTGAGTGCATATTCTGTAATTTTGTAATGAAACAATGGATTGGTTTTACTGTGAATTTTTAAAACAATGGATTTGTGGAACACTGAATCTACACTAAAAACCCCATAATGGAAGGGTGATAAGGGCACTGTGCTATTCCTGCATGCACTACTCTTCCAGGTCGAAAAGGTCACAAAGCAACAGCCTTAACAATGCACCGACGTTCATCCTCACTAAAAATGCATCAATAAGTTCAAGTTTTAATGAATGTGTAATGCTAGCTAAAGGTGAACAAGAACTTCTGAAACAGAATGAAATAAAGCTTTACAAGAAATAATATACTGTTTGACGAGGAAAGGAAATCACCTGTCTTATAATAATGTTTCATGGATTATGGTCACTTGACCTGCTATGCTCTCCATACTTGATGGGTTTTTGGATAGGAATCTGTCAAGTCTTTGGTGCGGTTGAAGTTACTCTAGCATTGTTGTAAGTTGTAGCTACTTGGGTAGACCACACCAATCTAAAGTCCGGCTTCTTAATACATATATTAGATATCCAACATATCTTGAATTTACAGAGCACGAGAGGAGCCTATTCCAAGTTTCTACAGACAATATATATTTTAGTGCTTGTACATGTAATGTAGTTCTTTGATAAAGATTCAACATTTTAGTTAGCAGGTTGACTTCCTGTATCTTTTAGAATTGTTCCCCTTAAATCTGACTTCTGCAAATGCTGGCAGATTTGATCAATGTTCACTCTCCCCACTGTCCTTAAAAGCAATCAAGGATGTTGGATATGAGAAAATGACGATGGTACAGGAGGCATCTCTTCCAGTTATACTCAAAGGTAGTTAATTTCCAACACAGCCTATGTGAAGAATGGATTTCCTCTAAAAGATTTCCATGTCTATTTTAGCATATATTCAGTTATTTTGAGTTTTTAGTATATACGAGGGAGTAGATTATAACTCAATGTATCAATTAGGGTTTCTAGTAACTTTTTTTACCCCTGTAATAACTAATAACAGAAGAAAATTCTTCATTTTAATTTCATTTTTGCTTTTACATTATGTAACAATTCTTAGATACAAAAATTTTCCCCTATAAGATTTGTACTTGTTGAATTATCTGCAGAATAATAACATGAGGCTGCAGGCATTTAGGAGCTTCCCTATCCAATAGTTCATATAACTTTGATGTCGATTCTACCTTTAACTTGCTAATGATAGGTGTCTGTTTCTCCACGAGAAAGATTGAAATACTGAATACTTATTTGTGTAGTGGCCACCCTTCATTTGTGGTTCTGTTGGTTGCTTTAGATCACATTGCATTTCCATATTCTGACAGTTTCCTACAATCATTGCCTTCCTTAGGTACGGATGTTCTGGCAAAGGCTAAAACTGGCACTGGAAAAACTGTTGCATTTTTGGTAAGACACTTCAATTTTTGTCTTTATTAATTAAGTTGATATGTTAAACCTAGTAAACTGTATGCTGAAGCCTTGTGTGGTGAGCAAGACTTCCTGCTTTGTGGAGCTCCCTAATAACAAATTATATTTTAATGTGAAAAGGAATCACAGAAAGCACAAGGTTATCCTCGATAAATTGTCACATAACTATGTTTATCTTTTTTCTTTCCTATTATGTTTGTACTTGGCGTGTTCATGTGCATAACAGATTATATTTTAATGTGAAAAGGAATGAGAGAAAGCACATGGTTATCATAGTAAAAGAAGAGTTTGAGGTTCAGGATAAATTGTCATATATCTATGTTTTTCTTTTTTCTTTCCTTGTTATGTTTGTACTTGGCATGTTCACGCGCCTGCAAGTTCAAGCCTCTGCATTTTTTCTTTGGAATTTGGATATATATTGTTTTCAGAATTTTTTAGCGGGCATTTTTACCGTCTATTAATCGGCACCCCAATTTGCATATGTCGAAGCCATTGATCTTAAGAAGCAGGAACTGTTGGCATCAATTTTTTTTATAGCATCCAGAATATGAAAGTATTGTGGTTCAATTATACTGAATTGGTTCATTTCAGCTTCCATCCATTGAAATTGTTGTTAAATCACCTCCTGTTGATCGCAACCAAAGGTACGCACCAATTCTTGTGCTTGTAATTTGCCCAACTCGAGAGCTTGCAAATCAAGCTGCCGCGGAAGCTGGCATGTTGTTGAAGTATCATTCATCTATTGGCGCTCAAGTTGTGATAGGTGGTACAAACCTTGCTTCAGAACAGAGACGGATTCAAGCAAACCCCTGCCAGGTGAGTTTCTTTCCATTGTGGAGACAAATCATGCGTGGGATTGTTACCACGTCTTTCTTTAGTTGTAGATATCTAAGTTGGGTGAAGATTGAACCAATGCAATGATCCTAACTGTTAGAAACATTATTGAACTGTTTGGCATGTTGCTGAGCTGAGAACAGTGAAATGAAAGTAGCATCTTAGATTTTGGGTCAATCCACCATGCATTATGGTGGTCAAGATATCCCCAAGAACCTTCTGTTCAGACGATGCTCTTAATTAAGAATATATATATTGAAGCTTAGTAACACAATTATCATCTTCTACTCAAAATATGTAGCTCAACATTATTTTATTTTTCACATTTAAAACATACAGATTCTTATTGCTACACCTGGAAGGCTTATAGATCATATTGAGAACACTCCAGGATTTGCAGCTAAGCTGAAGGGTGTGAAAGTCCTTGTACTTGATGAAGCCGATCATTTACTAGACATGGGATTCCGTAGAGACATCGAGAGGATAATAGCTTCTGTTCCCAAACAACGTCAAACACTTCTGTTTTCTGCCACAATTCCAAATGAGGTTTCTCTCTCTCTCTCTCTCCCCCCCCCCCCCAATCATCATATTCCCAGAGTTGTATTTTTTTATAGAACTCTAAATTGCTTTTTGATATGAAGGTCCGTCAAATCTGTCACATTGCTTTAAAAGGAGATCATGAGTTTATCAATACTGTTCAAGAAGGCAGTGGGGAGACACACTCAAAGGTCGGCTATTGTTGATAGTTTTTTTTCCTGCATAATTGATAATTCCATATCTGTAAATTTGGAATTATATCAATTTGAATCATTTCAGGTCAGACAGATGCATTTAATTGCTCCATTAGACATGCACTTTCCTCTACTCTATTCGCTTCTAAAGGATCACGTCGCAGACGACATTGATTACAAGGTCTGTATAATTTCTTAAGTTCCTTTTCTTTAGAGTAGTTATAAAATTTCTGTCGAGATTTCTTTGGTTCTCTTTGCCTGGTGTCTGGAATATAGAACCTGAACATGCAGGCCAGAAGCGAACAAAAAGTAGTTGAATATTTGTGTAAGCTTGCCAAGCATTCAAGGCATGGTGAATGGTGATTATTCATGGTTCTCCTGAATATTTTGCGAATTCAACTATTGAGTGTTGTCAACATTTATTACAGGTTCTTGTCTTCTGCACCACTGCCATGGTCACGAGCATGGTAGCTGATCTTCTTGGTCAGCTGAAACTGAATGTTAGAACCATCCATTCAAGAAAGTCCCAGTCTTATAGAACCAAGGTTTCTGATGAATTTAGAAAGTCAAAGGGTATTATTCTTGTGACATCAGATGTATCTGCGCGGGGAGTTGACTACCCAGACGTTACTCTAGTCGTTCAGGTATTTTTTTTTTTTTATTTTCTATCACGATTTTCGTTTTTTTTTTCAATGACGTGGAGCAAGAAGTTGGGATTCACATCCTTAGTTTTGTGTAGGAAGGCTAGTCTCTCCTTTTACAATTTAGATTAGTACACTTTTCGGTGGACAAATATTAATTCGAAACCAATATATTTGTCGGGCATCACAGGTAGGTGTGCCATCTGACAGAGAACAGTACATTCATCGACTTGGTCGAACTGGGCGCAAGGGGAAAGAAGGGCAAGGCATCTTGCTGTTGGCACCTTGGGAGGAATACTTTTTATCTGCAGTCAAGGATTTGCCAATATCAAAGGCCCCGGTACCTTTGGTTGATCCAGACAAAAAGAAGGCGGTGAGTATGGTTCTTAAGGTTTTATCTCCCTGCTCTGCTCTCACATGAATCGTAATGTAATCTACTTATTTTCTGATGTATAATTAAACAGGTGGATCGAGCACTATCGAATGTGGAGATGGAGACCAAGGCGAGAGCATATCAGGCGTGGCTTGGGTATTACAATTCCAATAAGAAGGTGGGCGCCGACAAGAGGAGGCTTGTGGAGCTGGCAAATGAATTCAGCCAGAGCATGGGGTTGTCAACACCTCCCGCGATGAAAAAAGTGATAGTTGGGAAGATGGGTCTGAAAAATGTCCCTGGTCTCATTACCATCTAGGTAGATTGATTTGTACTTGGTAGTAGTTAGAGGAGGTCAGCCTATTATCCCAACATTTTCAACTACGTTCAGTTTATAACCCTCGATAGGCCTTAAAAGCGTTCCTCACGCGTAGCAGCGTTTTGTCAAGTTTCATTATTGGACCTCCGTCTCATTGTTAATGATAATGAACATAAACTGAATGTATATTAGTTCACTCTCTTTCCCTCGATTTAGATAAGAACTTGTTTGTGACCTCATCCATGTTCGAGTTGTTAAAAAAAATTGAGTTGACTAAAATTATTGGTTGAGAATATGAAGACCAACACTATTATATTCATTTGCACTATGCAATATTTTCCATTACATATCCTACGGCATCTTTGTAATGACTCCAAAAATCCGCCAGCATGGTCCAAATCATCTCCGAAAACCCATCGAAAACCTCCGACGTTTCAAACAATCCTTGCAGCGAATTCTTTGTCGACTCCACGAGACCAGCAATGGCAGAGCCAGCACCAGCAGCAGATCCTGTGACAGCTTCTTTAACAACATCAAAACCGGTAGACACCAGAGTGCTTGTAGCCTCCATTAAAAACTCCGAAAGGTACTCCAAACAAGCCTTGATCAAATCTCCGAAACTCTCCACCATCCCTTTGGCCTCGTCTCCAGGAGCCTTGAATCTTTGAATCACGAGCACAATTAGGCGAGCAGCGAGACCGAAGATCGCGCGACAGCATAGGCTGAATAGAACGTTGAAGGCGAAGAAAATTATGTTTAGAAGCATTCCTATCATTTTTGTGGTTAGAATTGGAAATGTGGTGACGATGTTTGGGTAATGAGGCGTTGAGTTTTTGTATCCGTTTACGCGTGGTGTTGAAGGACTTGTCGCTGTCTTGGCATCTTCTCTGAAGTTGTGTTTGGCATGCGGAAAGTTTCTTTAAATGAAGAGTAGGTAAACAATGAGACTTGGGATTTTTTTTCATTTTTCTTCTTCTTTCAAAGAAACATAAATCTATTCAATGGTTATAAACTAATTAGAAGGGACCGTTTGGATGTCTCTTGACTCTTGTTAGGGGAATATGACCTTCTTGTTAGCTAGTCTTTCAATTTTTGTTTAGACACTTGGAGCTAGTGATACCAGAAGCTTATTCCCTCGAGATTTCAAGTTCGAACATTCCTTTATGATGTTGGTATCACCGTTAAAAAAACACAAATTGAGGTGGTCTAAGAATAAGAAACTCTAGATATTTGAGTGTTTAAATTAATTTGATTAAATTGGGTCAAATTAAAGTGAGGTCTAACATGCGTTACAATCCTTAGCGGAATACACTTACAAGCTCTGCAATTAATAATCAATATTTTTTTTTATAAATGGACCGAGATTCTTTTTAACTATCTTAATGGATGAGTGAGATTCTTTTTACACGGGAAAGAGTTGAAACCAAAATGGAAGTATTTGAAGTTGTTTAGTTATGAAGTATTTTCTTCAGTCTTTTCAGAAAAAACTGTTTTAAGAAAACTGAAAATTTTGTTTAGTTGCATAGTTTCTCATTTGAAAAATTGGAAAATAGTTTTTCGAAATAGCTTGTAAATAGAATACAATTTTTAATTTTTTAAGTTTTCCAAATTGAAAACTATTTTTTTAATGTTTCACGAAGTATCTATTATGCATAATGTCATTATTTATCAATTTAAAAATAATTATATTTTGCATTATTCTAATTTATGATTAAAATAAATATTAAAAAAATGTTACATAGATTTAAATGTCAGTTTTGGAATAAATTTTTTTCGTTTCGATCAAAAATGTCAGTTTGTTATCAAATCAAATGACATATTCGGTGGTGGCGAGGGGCGGTCGACAACAACATTCACGCAATCGTTTTAAATTTTGTGTTCAATCGTTTTTAATTATTCGCGTTCTTCAGGTAGAAGGGGAGGATTCCAATGCCTTTGACTTGCTTATTCAAGTTGATGGGGAGGATTCCAGTGCCTTGGACTTGATTTTTCGGGATGTTGGCTTTGACCGTGTGATGGTCAATATTCAAGTGCTGATGGTGTCAGATGCATTACAGACTGAAGGGGATGGTTTGTCTAGTGCCTTTAGTTTGGTTTACTTTGACGTTACATCATATTTAGCTAAGATTGATGTTGACTGCTTTGGGTTTGGTAGTCCCTTGTTTGTTAGGGTTTATTTTGTTTTAGCTAAATCATATGTCAGGTTGTTTGATTTAGTGATAGAGTTCGGGGTTTCATGTCCGTTCTATTTTATAGAGTTTGTATTGATCTTTCTGATTTAATATAAGCTTCTTAGTTCTTTTTAAAAAATGTTATTATCCAAGCGATTGATGCACTTTGGATTTTTTATGAGGTTTCATGTTCGAGTTTCTTTACCGACAATATGAGGTTAGGAGAGAACTAAAAACTAACAGAGCGACTCATTCTTCAGGAGAGAGAAACACAATCACACAAACATTTATGGCCGTTGCTTATAAAAAGTAAAAAAAAAAATTTGTCCGTTAATTCTTTCATTTTCCCCTTTTACACTTCGAAAAGAAAATGGATTCATGGGATAATTTGACATCGTACAATAATGGGCCTGGAAAAACCAAAACCTATATAGTTCTTATTGGTTGGCCCAATTATCGCAAATATATACATTTCCATTTAAATTCGTTATTTTTTTTTTGTTTCTTTTCAATTATTAATTTATTTTTGTTGTGTTCATAATTCTCCTCTCTCTCTCACCCAGAAAATACATCATCCTCTCTCCTCTTGCAACAAAATCCATGTCAAAAACCCTCAAAACGTGATTACTCTCATCTCATCAGCCCTTATTGTTTCAAATCCCAACACAACCATAGCCATTTCTTCTCAGGACCATAGATTCTTGTTTTTATCCAGGTTCCTCCTTCTCCCTCCATTTCATTTACTGCCCACAACAATCTCTGCTTTCATACATTTTCTCGATTCGTCGACACTTCCAGCTTTTACAGTTTCGATTATCTGACCCCTCTCTGTCGCCGATATCCCCATTTCCGCTCTTCCCTTTTAGGGTTTTCTGTAATTTTGGTAGGGTTTATTTTCCTTTCTGCGATTCCTTTTGTTAGCAGATTTAAATTCTTACATCACTTGGTTCGATATAGTTTATTTTGGTGTTGGAAATATTAGAGAAAGTGGGTTCAGTATTTGCAAAACTAGAAGTGATTGAAATTTTCAATTTTTGTGGTTGGGCTGGTCTGCAAAGTCGCTGGCTTTTGTAGGAACTTGTAGAGGAAGTTCTCTACTTCATCTTAAGCTTTATTTTGTTCTATATTGATCTTGCTTTGTTGGATTGTTGCTTTGGTGGGGGAGGGTAGAAGTTGTTTTTGGGGAGGTAGGTGTGTGAGTTGGATTTTGGGTGAGTGATAGGAAGCCCAGAGGCGTGTATGGGCGAGCATGAGGGGTGGGCAGAGGCACCAAGTGCGCTGTTGCCCAATGGCTTGTTGCCCAATGAAGCCGCCTCCGTGATGCGGGTGCTGGACTCGGAAAGATGGTTGAAAGCTGAGGAGAGAACTGCTGACTTGATTGCCTGCATTCAACCTAATGCACTCTCCGAGGAACGCCGGAATGCTGTTGCAGATTACGTGCAGCGGCTGATAATGAAGTGCTTCCCCTGCCAGGTCAAGGTGGGCTATACTTTATTAGTTTCCTTATTTATATATGAAATGGCTAGGTATTTTTAAATGTATACATTTGTTACCTTATTTTTGATAGTTTGGTAGCAATTACATTATTATGTTATCCCTATTTGAAATTACAAGGTTGTTCTTACTTTTTATTGCAATAGTTCCTTTAGTTGCTTAGTTCACAGCGAGTGTTTGTCCAAAATGTTACCCGTGTTCGGTGTTCCTGGGATTTTATTTGAAGTTAAACCACAGAAATTAGCTTGCTTTAATGACGAAGATATGGAGATGTCAGTTTTCTTTAAAATAGAATAACTTCCAAGGGTGTAAATCGTAATGGCCATAGCGTTAGAGCAGAAATTGTTGAGAGAAGTGATATGTAGCATTGTTTTAGTTGCTTACTATTTAAATTGGTGGAATTATGTATGTCAATGGCAAACAACCAAACATGCTTAGCATGAAGAGTGAATGAATTTGGATTGAATTTCGTGATTTCATTATTTGAAACATTGAGTTGCTATGAGTATTTATTTTCAAATTGAAGGCTGTAAAAAAGGTCAGGGATAACAAACAAAGGGATTATAGTTGAATAGATTGATCTATTTGCATTGTTTCAAATAATGGGCTCTATGTTTAACTTGTTTGAGCATATGCTCAATGAAGTTGTGCCCAGGTCACATTTGTGCAATAGAATATTGTTTGTATACTTGTTTGCCAACATATGATCGTATACATCCACATATTTTGTGTTGCTATTTTATGTTAATATGTTGTTAATTTCTAGTGCCTATTGTTATCATCAGGTGGTTACTTTTGGATCTGTGCCCCTGAAGACATATTTGCCAGATGGGGACATTGACTTAACAGCCTTCAGTGAAAATCAAAATTTGAAGGAAACATGGGCCCATCAGGTTCGTGATATGTTGAAGAACGAGGAAAATAACAAGAATGCCGAGTTTCGTGTCAAAGAAGTTCAGTACATACAGGCAGAAGTAGGTTCTCATAAGTTTCCTTCAATTCCTTTTATCATCATAAATTCCTTCCCATCAGTGGCAAATTTGTGTGCTTATTTAATCAGTTGGTTCTAATTTGCTTAGAAACATACCATAGAAGGCTTGATTTGTATGTTTTTGACTTTTTTCATATTAACTGTATAATCAGCAGATATTATGAGTCTCATTACCCATCTTATCTTATGATGATAGTGACTCAGAGATATTCCTCTATTTATATGTTTACTTTGTCTTGTCTCATGTTGTTCATTACGATGATAAGACCAATATGTACACACCCAAACATACAATAAATAAATTAGTATGACTTGTTGACAATGATACTTAATACTGTACATCTATGGAAATTATTTAACTTTAGATAGTATTTTAGGTGTCAGTTTTTCCTCTAAAATCACAGCAGTTAGCTTTTATCCTTTAACATCTTTCACTTGGTAGGATTTCTATTATACTGGGCAATATCAAAATGTTGTTCTTTCATGTGATCTCTGATTATGTGTTATGGTTATTTACATCACTATATCTTAACAAGTTGAAATGTTTTATTAAGGGCTACCTAATGATACAGGGGATAAAAGAAAAAGAACTTCAATTTTTGTTTATTTTTTATTTCTTGTAGCTTCTAGAAAGTAATTTGTTATTCTAATCCAACCAAATTTAGCTTTCCAAACTCTGAGGAAAACATGTACTAAGGAAGAGATGGTTAATTTATACAACCTTGAAATGAATAATATATTTTTGCCAACACTCATTTTCAGAACGTGGTTCTCTTTTCTCAAGATGGTAATGTGTGGACGTGAACGTGAAATATGTTTGAATTGAATAGAACCTCTCAAGTGGGCATTGTTTGAAAAAGTGCGCATCTCATTGATGAAGCTCGTGCTTAAGCCCTGGAGGACTTTTGTGCCTCAAGTATGCTTTGAGCTTTTTAATATACTGGTGTAATTTATTTCTCCCAACCGTTGTGTTTCTCTTTTGAAGCTAAAGCTAAGGTTTTTCTTTCTTTACATACTGTTTCTAGACTGTTTTATGCACTGTTCTGTTGTATTCCATTTTTCGGAATAAAGAACTAATTTTTTAACTCTTTGAATGTTCATACTCTGGTGTTCTTCCTTGATGAGATGTCACATGTCATTATTTCTTCTTTATTTAGCTTTTGATGATACCCTGCATGGGTGAAATTTATATCATATGTTTATATAATGGCAAGATTATCATTTATTAATTTCTCATATGATTGCAGGTAAAGTTAATAAAGTGTCTTGTGGAAAATATAGTGGTAGACATATCTTTTGATCAGCTTGGTGGTTTATGCACCCTCTGTTTCCTTTTGGAGGTGAGTGTTACATCCGGGAAACCTTCCATTTCAGGCGCAGCATTATATTTATTAATAGTTTTTGCTTGTATGTAGGTTGATCATTTGATAAATCAAAATCATCTGTTCAAGCGCAGCATTATATTGATTAAAGCTTGGTGTTATTATGAGAGTCGTATACTGGGTGCCCACCATGGACTTATTTCAACTTATGCCTTGGAAACCCTAGTTCTTTATATATTTCATGTGTTCAACAATTCATTTGCTGGACCACTTGAGGTGGAAGTTCTTTTTTTTTTTTTTTTTTTTCTTCTCTTTTCTGTATATTTGTATCATCTATTTGAAATGATTTTCTTGCATGGATAGGTCCTTTACCGGTTTCTAGAGTTCTTTAGCAAGTTTGACTGGGAAAATTTCTGTGTTAGCCTATGGGGTCCTGTACCAATAAGTTCACTTCCGGATGTAACAGGTAGTTTTAATTGTTTGAAGATTCTTCTATTGTTCTTGATTGACTTCACAACTGTCTGCCAATTCGCTAGTTCTGAATTATTTTTATTGGAAATATTACAGCGGAACCTCCTCGGAAAGATGGGGGAGCGTTGCTACTTCCCAAATCATTTCTTGACAATTGTAGCTCGGCGTATGCTGTTTTCCCCGGCGGTCAAGAAAATCAAGGGCAACCCTTTGTCTCTAAACATTTCAATGTTATTGATCCTTTACGTGTGAACAACAACCTTGGGCGTAGTGTTAGTAAAGGTAATTTGACTCCATCTCTAAATATATTTGTGAATGATAAGGTAACTGTTTTTGCTTGTCATAAAGATATCATATTCTTTTTTATATATGGTGGTGACCGCACACAGCACACCTTATTTTGAACCGGTGGTTATGGACAATAATGACCAATTGTATATGACTATTGCAATGTCTTCACTCTTCATTTGTGTCATTATGGCTGGCTTATCCAATATTAATTTAATGGCTTTCTTTAACCATAAATCATGGTTGTTGGAATCGTACGAATTCTATGGTTTGAACCTTGATTCGATTCGGTTCAGCCCATTGGTTGAACTAGGGGTAGGCTGTCCTAACTCTTAAGCAGCCACCTACACCATCTCTCCCATAATCATTTAAATACCATTAGTATAACAACAGTAGATGTTCTATGCCCTTGGCTCAACTGTTCAAATCCCTGGTCAATTCTATAACGGTCAGTGGTCAAGCCCCTTTGCCAACAACTATTTCTCTTTTATTGTTTTTTATATTCATGATTTGATTTTGGCTTTTTGTTTATATTTATGATTTGATTTTGTTATTATCAGTCTCTCTTCATGTTTCTCTTTGCTACTCTTTTTTTTGGTCTTCCTTTTTTGTTGTATTTATTTATTTATGTTTTAGAAATATTTAAATTTCTTACTTTAATGACAAATTATTGGTTTATCCCCCAAACTTAATAGGCTAATTAGAATCGATGACCTCTAATATTTAGCAATCCGAACCAAAGATTGTTCCTATTCTAACTGCGGCGGTTGGCCCTGCCATTGGTTCAGTCCATTGTTTTAAAAAGCGTGAGGTGCATTTGAGGTGTTAGGGTCCTCTGGAGCCTAGGCGCGAGGCGCACGGTGGGGGCTTGGGCTTCATTTAAGTGAGGTGCTATTTACAAAAATAATTAAAAGTATTAGACATTCAAACATAAACGTTATCTAATAATAAAAGTTCAAAATTTATGAAAAACATTGAAGCTAAATTTTGTTAAAATTTAAATCTGGTTTACAAAACTACATCTCGTCATTTATAAATCTGTAACAAAAAAAATATTGAAAAGAAGAAGAATGTGATATTGAAGAATATGGCAGAAAATACATTTAATATAAATTTGATATTGAACATCTTGAATATAAATTTGACATCGAAACCAACCGAATTGGTATGTTGAAAGAATTAAATAACATAAAACAATCTGATTCATCTTGTTTTCTGCTGGTTCATCTTTTTTGTATGTATGTTGATTAAGTTGCTAGTGTTAACTCTTGACACACCATTATACAGATAGCTTTCTTATTTATGAAACCCTAAATAAAGATTTTCCATTGAATCTCAATTCACAAGAGAAAAATTATTTTTGGTACAATAATTTAGGATTTAGAAATATGAAAATCATCATCATATGTGCCATCGTTATAACCATAACCATAACCATTTGAAATCATAAAATGAGGCTTAGAAGTTTGAAATATGAAATCTACTTTTATTTATTTATTTAAAACCATAAGCCATAAATCAGGTGAGGTGTGCCTCAACTGCCCCTCCATTACAGCAGTGAGGCGCACACCTCAAGGGCCTCAACTGCGCCTCAATGAAGTAGCCTTGCCTCAAGGTTTTGGAGGCTCGACTGTGTACCTTGCGCCTTAGGTTTTATTTTTAACTTTTAAACACTGCTTAAGTTCTCTGACGGTTTGAATCAAAGGGTGAGTTACTAGTTGAACGGAATTGTTCACCGAATTGTGATTCTGTATGGTTTCACGAATTCAACGATGATTGTTTATTTTTAATAAATTTTGTAGCCCCAAATGTATATTAATTGACCCATAAGGACTGTAGAATTTCAGTGCATTATTTTCTTATTGTTTTAAGAGTTCAAGCAAGTTTCTTATGAATCTAGAGCACTAGAGCTGGTATATGTTAGGGTGTAAAGAGTTGTACGCTGGTTAGCTTCTTTATCGATTTCTTGTACTGTTAATGGGAATTGAACCCTCACTCTAAAATTTTCATTGCAATCAACTTAACATTGTTAGTCCGGCAACTTAGTGCCCTTACAAATTGCAATGATGTCCCTTGGTCTACAGGTTTCTGTAAGTGATAAGAATGATGGTATAGTGGAATACTACTGATGTGTGTTTGCATAAATTATCATGCATTTTCATTATGAATGTCTACCCAAGCTCAGTTATATAATGCTACTATCATAATAACATTTTGGTTCAAAAAGGCATTTGCGATTCTGGGGTTCAGTCCATTTAGTCTTATTATGTGATAGGGTGTTCCTTTTTTGCTTCTCTTTGGGCCACTGCTTCAGGATTATTTAGAGTTATATAGTTAGTTGATGAAATCTTTTTTTGGTTTACTTCTTTGTGAGAACATCTTGTTTTCCTTAACATACTTCTTTTTCATGTATCCTATAAAATTTCTTCTCGTCTTACAAGCAATATACAAATGTTTAATAATTTTTCTGTGCTTGTGACACCTGTCCTGTATTTATAACAATCTGTATGAGTTTCTAATGTACATATTGTGTCTTTTCAGGTAACTTCTTTAGAATACGTAGTGCATTTGCATTTGGAGCTAAAAGGCTGGCAAGATTGCTTGATTGCCCCAAGGAAGACCTTTATTTTGAAGTAAATCAATTCTTCACAAACACTTGGGAAAGAGATGGCAGTGGCCATCGTCCTGATGCACCTGTGAATGATTTGTGGCGTTTGAGAATATCTAATCCAGAACATCTACAAGGGTCTGAAAATGTCAGGAACAACGTTAGCATCATGAAGAATGAGATTTCCTCTGCTCGTAATACTCAAGTTGAAGTGAAGCGTGGTTCTTGTAGTGTTTCATCCCAACATGATAATCACACCTTGGATAGCACATCTAGAATCAGTGACACGCCTCTAGTTTCTCGTACTCAAAATCAGAAAAGTTATTATGGGAACCCAAACAACTTAACTGATCATATCAGACGAGAAATCAGGTCCAATCATGGTGAACATATTGACAAAGGGAAGAAAAGTTCCAAACCTGATAGCTTAGTGAATGATAGTCTAGGAAAATTCCTATTTGCAAGAACACGATCTAGCCCTGAGCTAACTGATACATATAGTGAAGCCTCTTCTCCATTACGGCGTGATAGCAGGAGGAAAAACCTAGAAAGTGATGTCTTAGAGAGTCATGGTGTTAGATCTGCAACTGAGGATCCTTCATCCATTTGGCATTTTTCATCACATAAAAGTCATGATACTGGAGCTGATTCAAACAGTTGTGCAAGTACTTACCATGATGATTCTGGGTTGAGTATCATGGGTGAAGAATTTGTTTCTCCCTTTGGACCTCAGGGAATGCACCAGGAAGAGCAGGATCTTGTGAATCTGATGGCATCGTCTACAGGTCGCTTCAGCGGGCAAGTGCACATGCCATTTAATTTAGCTTCAGGTCACTTACCTCTTCCAATTCCGTCGTCCATGCTGGCATCTTTGGGATATGGTCATAGGAATTTTGCTGGAATAGTTCCTGCAGATATTCCCTTGCTTGAGACTCCTTGGGGTACACACATGCAATTTCCACAAGGTTTGATGCCTTCACAATTAACTCATTACTTTTCTGGCATTGGATTGAACTCAAAACCAGAAGATTCAGTAGAGCCAGATACTGAACAATTTAGTTCTGCAGAAATGAACTCTGGGGAGGCTAATCATGTTTTTTGGCATGAGCAGGACAGGGGCTCCAGGGGAGGTTTTGAACATGATAATGGGGTTTTTGAACCTCATCATAGAGATGACAACAAGCAGTCAACTTCAGCAGGTTATAACTCTGTTCATTCATCTCAACCTGATAGATCTGGAAATTATGAAAGACTTCAACATAAATTTGCTAAAGATAATCAAGTGTCAACGAAAGAAGATAATCTAGAAACACCCCATTATCATGATAACAGGGAAAGTGAAGCATACTTAGATGATAGAACTGTGAATTCAAGGCCTTTAGTTGCCGCACATGCTATTTCTTTGAGAAGTAAAACCTCTTCCGAGAGTTCTTGGGAAGGGTCATCAGCATCCTCAGCGAAAGCAATAAAGTCTAGTAGAGAAAAACGGGGTAGAAAAACAGTTCCTTCTTCATTGACGTCTTCTGTGTATGATA
The DNA here is from genome assembly GCA_036897625.1 of Pelargonium cotyledonis. NCBI lineage: Eukaryota > Viridiplantae > Streptophyta > Magnoliopsida > Geraniales > Geraniaceae > Pelargonium > Pelargonium cotyledonis. The sequence goes on from JAYMTA010000520.1 coordinate 18,522, forward strand.
AAGCTAAAAGCGTGTCGGAGCATTCCTCTACTCAAGCAGATGATGACAACAGAGACTGGAATTCGTCAAACATGGGCAGTGAAATATTAGAAGGGAGCATGGGACTTGGTTCTGTTGCATCCTTGAATGATCCAATGAATCAAGTACTTGGATATGAACCAGCACAAACAAGTGGATCAGATTCATTGATACCTATAGCTCCGATGCTTTTAGGTCCTGGTTCACGACAAAGAGCTATGGATAATTCTGGGGTTGCCCCATATACATTCTATCCCACGGGGCCTCCCGTTCCATTTCTTACAATGCTACCCTTTTACAATTTTCCAAGTGAAACACGTGCTCCTGATGTATCAATAAACAATCTGAGAGTGGAAGAACAGCTGGATAACAGTGATTCTGGTCAGAATTTCAGTCCATCAGAGGGACATGATCGGTTGGATGTGTCAAGTACTTCTATGAGAAGTGCTGCTTCTATTGAACCATCAGAGCTTAAGCCTGACATTCTTCATAGCGATTTTTTTAGTCATTTGCATAATTTGCAATATGGGAGGTTTTGCCAATACTCACGAAATTCTGCTTCCATACTTTGTCCTCCACCTGTTGTGCCACCTATCTATTTGCAAGGCCGTTTTCCTTGGGATGGTCCTGGAAGACCACTTACTGCTAACATGAATCTCTTCAGCCAGCTTATGAATTATGGGCCTCGTCTTGTGCCATCTGCACCATCCCAATTTGTTTCTAATGGACCTGCCAATGCTTACCCACGATATGTTGATGAAATGCCGAGATATCGAAGTGGGACTGGGACCTACTTGCCAAATCCGGTAAAATTAAGTTACTCTTCACATATACATTATTCTGTATGTTGGTTGCATTTCAATTATGCTATTGAAATTTTTTTCCTTTCCTGTTTTATGTTTAAAATAGTTTGGCCTAGAGCTATGTATCGAAACATTCTGTTTGTTATGTTTTGTGGGGACTAACTTTCTTGGTAACCACGTAGGTCTGTAAGTGACTTTGGTCATGAATTGAAATGGTCTAAATATAGTTTTACCCTTGTATGGTTGGGGTTACTAATTTTTTATGCATATATATTAATCAGCTGCTATATTATTGATAAGTTTAATTATCTGTGTATATTGTGTTTTCACTGTATTGCTAAAAATGCAATTGAATTTACTAGGTGTTGTATATGAAATGGCATTTGTTGTTTATGATATGTTGATGCTTGTACTCAAAGCTGATTTCATTAGTTAAATTTGAGTTGTGCATTGTATGCTGGTCATTAGTTTACTTGATGAACTTTTCTGTATATTTAAGATTTGGTGTTGATATATTCAATAAATTTTAATACATTTCAGAAGGTTTCTGCCCGTGACCGGCATTCTTCAAGTAGCAGAAGGGGAAATTACAGTTACGATAGGAATGAACACCATAGTGAAAGAGAAGGGAACTGGAATTCAAATTCAAAGCCTCGAGGTGCTGGCCGAAGCCATAATCGTAGCCAAGCTGAGAAACAGAGCTCAAGAGCGGACAGGATGTCGGCAAATGGTAGCCGTGCTGACAGACCATGGGGTACAAACAGAAATGATTCCTATGCTTCATATCAGTCTCAAAATGGTCCCATCCGCCCAAATTTTGCACAGAGTAGCTCAGCTAACATGGCATACAGCATGTATCCCTTACCAGCCATGAACCAGGGCGGGGTTTCATCTAATGGGCCAACTCACCCTTCTGTTGTCATGCTGTACCCTTATGATCATAATACCAGTTATGGTTCTTCTGCTGAACAGCTTGAGTTCGGATCTCTTGGACCAGTGGGGTATCCAGGTGTGAATGAAGCCTCACAATTAAATGAGGGAAGCCGGTCAAGAGTGGTGTTCCAAGAACACAGGTTCCATAGTAGCTCTGCCCAAAGGTCTTCACCGGATCAGCCCTCTTCACCTCACCTCCATAGGTAATTCTCCTAGTCTTTAATGTTATCACACTTGCATACAACCGGCCTTTTCAGAATGCTGCTTCTGGATGAATATTCCATTTGATATTGAGCAGCTGTACTCTGCATGGTTTGTGGCTGGATCAAACGCTACTTGAGATGTTGATGTCGATGTTATTATCTTAACAGGGGCATGTGATTATTTAATGGCCGGTCAGTGGCCCTGAGTAACACTATCAGTTGACAGATGTTGAATTCTTGGCTCTTTCGAATATTTCCAAAGCAGGGAGAGGTGATGATGGGAGAAACCTTCCCATTACCAGGTCGGCAATTCATGCTGAGTTGGTGCATGTATGTATGTACTCTAGGGAGCGAGTTTTAAAGCTCTGTTTCATGGAGGGGCATTACAGTTGCTAGACACATTGTAACACAACTGATTTAGTAACTTGGTTAGGTTAAGAAAAAAATAGGTGTCACCATGTCATACATTGATTTGGTTCTGTAGGGTACAGTATTTTGGGTTTTGTTTCACATACTCATCATTGTACCAGCATTGCAATGGCCTCTTTTCTTGTTTAAGGTTGTGAAAACAGTGTAGTACCAATTTTACCATCAAAGATAAAAATAGATGATAGTTTTTACAATGTTTCCATGGCAATGACCTGGTTAATTAGATAATAAAGACTTGTGAGCTGTATAATTTCTGTTCATGAATTATGCTATCCCCGTTCCAAAATTGTTGTCTACTTTCATATCTATTTTGAGATCAGAGAGTAATTTTTATTGATGAAATAAAGAATGGTTATGAGATTCTCATTCCTTGTATTTAAATAATAAATTGTCACAAAAACGGCTGTGAAATGCAAATCACATTCATGATTCTCATTCAACTTCCAAATGCTACGTAAATAGTTCTCATTCCATGTAAATATCAAAATAATTCAAACCTATTTTATTTTTTTTTATCGACGGGACATCATCCTCAAAATAATGATTCTCACTCCTTTAAGGGAGCGTCACTCTCCCCATACCGTCAACAAAAAAGCTCAAACTCGAGACCTCATAGAGAGTTCAAAGTGTTTTAACCACTTGGCTAACATGTAATTCAAACCTATCCAAGCAACCCATTGCCTCATTTTCCACATTGCATTTTGCAGCAGAAACACAACAATACATGTACGATGTATTTATCACAATCACATGACATGGTCACTTATAGGAGTGTTTTACAAATTGATCCGTCCAACAATCCAATCATGAATTAGCATTTAGCTGGACCAAACATTTCATGGAAAAATAGGCTATAGTCATGAACAAGTCTAGCATGCAGGCAATGCCACTCTCTAGTAAACAAAAGTAGTGTAGAAGGGAAAAGGAAACCAACTAAGTGGTGCTTGTAACTCTCTGTATTCACATTTTCAAATTTATTCTTCCACCCCATCCCTTCATATGTTAATTCCTCTTAGCTTCTTCATCTTCCACATTTTGCTTCAACGCTGAAGACAATGCTGGTGCTGCTTCAGGAAGATCCAGGAACCTCTTGACCTTTGGGAGTTTAATTGCTGTACAATCAATTTCAGACACATAAGAGAACATGCCAAAACAATAAGTCATCTGCTCAAGGATCAATGTCAAGTGATTTCTACAAAAAAGCAAAAAAAAAAAATTAAAAAAAACAAACATATATCTCTGCACTTGTAAATGAAGCTACAATTCTATATTTCATGCACTGCTGAGTAATTTCCAGTCCTCAATTATTCGCATTTTACCTTCAGTACATAAAGGGTTAGACGTACGCTCCAAAACAATAAAGGGTTAGACCACTGGCCAGCTGATACACTTATCAATTATTGAACAAAACATTACAGATCTCATTGGACAAATTAATTGGGTTCTATAATGAATCTGTTAATCATCTGTCTAACGCAATAAAGTTCTTCACACTTCCCACTATAATGATAAATTGGCATACTGTATAGTATTTCAGTATAAAATTCAACATAGGTACCCAAGTAGGAATACACACCTGAAAAGAATGCTAATGAGAAAATGTTGGAGGTGAGCCAATAACAGAAAAATGCCTGTGAGGAACAAATTTCAAGTAATGCAAGTTTAATTTTAAACCACAATGTGCATGGACTTCAAGTAAAATTCACCAATAATAAGAAAAATAAATGCAACTAGAAAGGAACAAAATTAGAGTGAGATGTGGTGATGGACCGGTGACTGTGAGACGGGAGCCTTGGAGATGACCCAACGAGGTAGGGACCTTAGTGGTGACCTGTGAGGCGGGGAGCCTTGGAGGTGACCTGACGAGGTGAAAAGCTTGGTGGTGGCCCGGTGAGGCAGGGGCCTTGGCAACGCATGGGCTTTCCTTGGGCGCGTTGGAAGTCTCTTGAAGGTTAAGTGTTGTGGCCGTCCTTGGAGCCTTGGAAGTGACATGGCGAGGAGCGTCACAGCCGAACGGCAGGCAAGAGGGGGGAGTGCCGGAATCACCGTGTTTCGTCGCAACAAACCCAAGTTGGTCACGACTAAATACTTCCAGTAGCTTTACCTCGTCACAAGGAAGGAGGCCTGATGGGTGACATATTGAATGAGGTTTCGTTAGAAAGGGAGAAGGCTTCATTGGAGAGGGAGAAGTGTTTGTTGGAGAGGGAGATGCTCGACATGGTGAGCTGAGTCATTTTTCTGAAATGGGGTGATGATGTGGCCCTCGGACGCCACATGTCCCTCCATCATGGTCGAGACGTTTGGTCCTGGGAATGGGATTGCGTGGCACCTCGTGGTGCACTTATTATTCTTCATTTTAACTTTTGTATTTTAAGGTAGCATCACAAACCAATTCCATTTTCCTAACTATTCATATTCAAACAACAGAGCCTAACCATAAAGCCCAGTAGATAGAAGTCTTCCAGATTGGTCCATAATTTATGAGTTTAGATGAACAATAAAGATTTTGTACTAGTAGAAGCTATATGCTTAAGGGATGATAAAAGTTTACATACCGTGGGCCAAGCAGCAAGATATGGAATCGCAATAATAGCAGAAATTCTCAAAAGCTTTTTCTGGATCCCAGAAGGTCGATTATGTAGACTACCTTTCAAATCAGACTGAGGAATTGGAGGGTGTCAACAGTATACACTTGATATAACCCAACAGTAAATTAGTAATGCAATAAGGAAAAAAATAATGGAAATGAATAATAAATTCCAAACATAAGGAAGAAAAGTGCATTTAACTGTGTTGGTTCTCTTGAATATAATAAATTAAGAAAATATATAATCTAATAAAATTTGAACTTTAACCCAGGAGAAGTGTTTTCATATAATTTTACAACTTAAACTCCACCAAGAATACTACGTAATTTGAAAAGGAATTCCTTAACTTTCATTTACTATCAAGATCAATTCCGTTCATTATGCATGTAAAGGACTACATTTCCAGAATGAAACAGGTATTTTATCTCTTGTGTGGATCTTCAGCAACACATAATAAAACTTAAATTATCAAATAAGTAAGACATCTACCTCTATATTAATCCAGAAAGTTAATACCGTCAGAACTGGAAGAATGAAAAGGGTATCTTGAGTTGTGAGATCAACAAACCAGAGAGCTCCACCACTTTGAAAAGATGGTACCTTTTCAGTCATAGCTCTAATCTACAAAAATGAGTAACAGAAGCATAAAACTATTTAGCTCCTTTCAATTTGGATATACATGATAAACAAATTGAACAGGAAGCCAAAGAGGATTATAATGGCATCTCACAGCAAGGAAGAACCCGAGGAAGATAGGAGCATGAACAAATACTCTTTTTATTGGAGACAATGGAGTGACTCCATATCTGCACTAAAAAGAGGGGAATAGTTATGAAAACGGTGACTGAAAATCAAAGCTCATCAGAGGAACAAAGTAATATAAAACAAATATGTACTCATGATATAACTTTAGTAAGAAGAAAATGAAATTGTTAAATGGGCATATGTTTGATACCATGTATAACAGTTCATTGACAAGTGTAGGAAGCATGCCTTCTTTCAACAAAAACAATAACTAAGATGTGTTAAGACACACTAAATGAATAGTTCAGACTTTATTTTGCACATTTCTTAAGACAACAATACTTGAGCAAAATCACAAACTTCCACACAGGTGGTAGAGAAGTGTAGCTCAGGCACACTTCAGATGTTGGAACTTGGAATGACAAAGTGATATTTATATTAGAAAAACGCTCGTACAAGATCAGCAGGCAAGCAGTAGCAGCTTAAGTAACACTAGTAGTTGCTTACTCTTTAAATAATGCCTTAACTTTTTCTCTATGCTTAGACTCAGCATCTTCATCCAACTCCTGCTAAACATTATGTATTAATATGGAGCTATTATATCTAATCAGAAATTTAAATAGATTGCAAGGTAAATGAAGATGTGGTTAACCAAGAAAACATGAAAATCCTGTGATGCATTCAATTTAGTAGTTGGAATGATGGTCAATGCCTAAAATATTTCTTAGATTCAAGAAACAGTTACGATCACACTCATTTGTGAGCAGCATAATGGACTGCCCCATAGGATGTAAACAGGGCTGACAAACCAATGCCCAATAATACCACACCAATAGCAGGCAAGGAACCAATAGTCAAAACCCGCAAGTGTGGGGGCAAAACTAATATCTGATCAGTACCCACTCTGCCACATGAAGTAACAGTCCAGTATCAAAAGAAAAGGAAAAAGGAAAAAACCTATACCTCATCTTCCAGCACTTGTTTCAGTTCCTCAAAATGTGGCCTCATCAACTGCATACCATTATGAATTGCTAAAACATTGGGCATAAAACAAAAAATATTCTTTTGATAGATTATCAGAACTTTGCACAAAGAATCTAATTATACAACCAAATATTTAAATTACCGCAAAACATGAAGAAAAAAAAACAGTATTTGCAAATAACAATACAACATATCTTGCATAAAAAGTAGGAAGGAGGATTTATTGTCACAAACGGTTGGAGGGATAGTACTACAAAATTCTATACTTCTTGTCATATCATGCTAACTAAGGAACCAATGATGGCTTCAGCCAATATATGTGAAAACACAAGTATTATCATCAGGACATCAGTTAAAACATGAATAAACTAATGAAAGAAGAAAACAATATGAAACAGAGGAGGCTATCTTCCTGACTAACCTATGGTGAAAAATCCAAAGCTATAGAGGCTGCTTTGTAGCCCTATATAGCATGTATAACAGTCCAGATGCTGTTGAGTATCAAAACATACTCAACTAGTGATATACAGTAGTTCAGATTCTATGTTGTGAACCAGCAGGAAGAACAATACTTATAAACTTGAAATATTATAAATGTGAAGCATGAAGAAGAGAGCTTGAGTGTGCTAATTCCAGAAGATTAGGGTATTATCTAAGGAAAAAATGAAGGTATATTACTACATAAGACATACTTACACAAGAAATAGGACAATAGATTGCAAGTAGATTAATAGTGAACGAGCAGTATGATTAATTCCTGCACGAATAGAGTTATGAATGTTGGAATACATCGATGAACAGCATGAAAGTTAATACCTATACATTGTTCCAATTACAAATTAACTTTGACATAGGAATTATCTAACCAGTCATCATAGGCAACAGATATGTATACACATAACATTGCTCAGGGAATCTTGCAAATGAAAAATGAAAAATAAAATGAACATGCATCAATCTTGTAGCAGTCTGCTTTATTTAATTCCCCAAAGATACCTCATTTTCTAATTAAGTCAAAGCAATGCATTTTTTTGTAATATTGTTTAAGGTAACTTCTTGCTCCTCTAATCCACTAGATAGAAGACCATCAAGTTGTTTCTAAGCCATACAAGACAACAAAATTTAGCAGAAGGAATGAAAAAACTGACCCTAAGTTTTGATGCATCTCTGACATGATTTATAAGGAGTGGAAGTGTAGCCCCTCGAATTAATAAAGTTGCTAAAGCTATTGATGCCCACCTGAACAGGGATAGGAACACATTCATTTCCAACAAAAAAAAGGTTAGGCAGTACAATACATGTATGAAAATAATCTTTGCTCAAATGCTAATACAAGTTTACAACTATTATGCATATCATCCATTTAAAGTTTGTTAATTATATATAAATTTTCTATCGAACACTTGAAAGGATTTTCATTAGATGTTCCTGAGATCTAAGACATTATGCCTTGCAACAAAGGCAAATCTCACCTACTTCAAAGGCTCTATTTTCCTTCACTGGAACCAATGATAGTGATCGTTACTTGTAATAAAGAATGATCCAGACCTGCTCAGCCCTCTTAAGGTTTAGTGTAAAGTCAATCAAATTTTGTTTTTTAAGTTACTTTTAAGCTATTTTTTTGTCCCTATGAGAATAGTTCTCCATCCTAATGATATACAAGTTTGAGTTCCTATGTTAAAGACTTATGGCTTCTGGTATTCTACAAATACCTACCATGCAAAGCAAAATTGAATGGGCGGCCAGCGTGTTCATCCTGAAAGCCTCTTAAATTTACATAAAGTGAAAGAAGTTAAACAAAACCCTCAAAAGTTTAGCCCCACAACAAAAAGAAATAGGAGTATTTAAAATGAAATGAATTGTTTCTCTTAGTAAATAAAAACATTACACCTCAAAGCAAATTTCATCAAAAATCCATCAGCAGTGAATGCATCTTTTACAGTGGAATCTATTCTATGGATGGATTCCAAGTGCTATAGTGTGTCATATAGAATATAGCAACATCAGGTAATCACTCTTTTACTTCTTTGGAAGAGGATCTATATCAAGTGATCAAAGCAGTATAATAAGTTCACAATACAAACAAAGATAGGTATATCCTACATATAACATCAGATCAAAAGGAGATATATATGTATGTATAAAGAGGTACCAATGAAAGCCACAATAAGAATGAATCCCATCTATGAAGTACTGCAACGCAGCAACAGGATATAAAGAGTCTGCGGCAGCAACAGCCACTTCCCTCAGGGCACGGGCTTTGGGAGA
>JAYMTA010000521.1:0-27480 GCA_036897625.1 Pelargonium cotyledonis
TCTCTCTCTCTCTCTCTCTCTCTCTCTCTCTCTCTCTCTCTCTCTCTCTTTTGTGCTAGGGTTTGAGTGTCGTACCGTCGGAGTTCGTCTTCGATATCGTCAGGACACGTTGGAGTTCAAGCAACGCGCCGTCTTCAGTTTAGATCTGAATCGTACTGATAGGATTTTAGTTTTGTTTTAAGTTTTTTTTTGTTTAGTGGTCTGTCTTCTATTGTTGGAAGTTCGTTTTTTGCTATTTTCATTAGTAGTTTAGGTATGTCTTCCCTCGTGGAAAGTTTAGGTATGTCTTCCCTCGTAGGAAATGGGTGCTACATGTTGGGGAAGCCGTGGACGGTGGGGGAGGGTCGGATCAAGTGGACGAGGGCATCTCAATCTTTTTTTGCCTTGTCGGGTCTTGTGTTAGGACCCGGGATGCCTGGAGGGAATTCGCAATTAGAGTTGGTGGGGTGGCCGGTGGTAGCATGGAGGGTGTGGTTCACTGAGACATGGATGTCTTGTTCTGTTTTTATCTTCGCGGGTCTCGTGTTAGGACCTGTGATGCCTTACAGGGTCTCGCAATTACAGTTTGGTATTTTAGTTTCAGTTATTGGTTTGTCTATGTTTTACATCTGTACTAAGGTTTTGAATGTGCCTCACCCTTATCGAGCTTGCGATTATAGGGGTTTTTACCTCTATGTTCATGTTTGGCTCGGACCCTTAAGTTGATGATGCTATATGTACTCGTTTCCTTCAATTAATAAAATAACGCATTTCCTCTAAAAAAAAAATGGTAACTTAAAACACATAAAAAAAAATTAAAACACACACACAAAAAGTTTATAATCTTTAATTTTTTTATGAGTTATTTTTTTTAAAAAGTTAAGTAACTCAAATAACCACTTATATATTTATTTATATACATTTCATATCTCTCATTCATCTACTTTCTTCACTTCAACAAACCAGTTCTTAATTTGACAGTTGACCCTTGTAATAAACACAGAACCATTAATATTTATACAAAAATGCTCTAACAATTAGTTTTGATCTCTAATTGAATGTTGGGTTATATTTATTTATACAAGAAGTTGAAAGCAATAAACAACATTAATTTTCCAAACAACCACTTCATTGTATAATTGCATGCATGCATGGGTTCTAGGTGGTAGACAGAAAATGGAGCCAACTTATATTAGAGAGTTAACTGATATTTAATTCTCTAAATAATTAATTAATTAGATGAATATTGAATATTCCAAAAAATTCATGCATGGTAGAGACGTGGAATTGGATTATAATCCTATCAGCTCCATTAATAGCTTGCCGGGTGTAAGAGCTGTTTGGAGTTCAATAAATGATCAAATTAATTAATTTCAGAGTGCTTGGGATGTGCAATACACGTTCTTCGATTTATTATTCTGAAGCAGATTTTAAAATATTAATAACATGTTTATTTAATTTTATCTGCAAATCTGATCGACAATCACTGCAGGGAAGTAATGCTTCCATTATGCATTTTAACTAGTTTGTTATTCCGTGCGTTGCACGGATAGAAAAAACTTCTAATGATAATTATTGTCAACATGAATAGAAATGAGGTTGTAACATTTTTTTTATTAAAAAATCAAAATTTCATTACGGAGTATATGTGTAATTTGGTGATCATATGTGTGAATTGTGTGTGTAGATTAGTGATACGATCGAGCTAATATTCATCTAATTATGTAGTTCAAAGCTTCACGCACAAAATTAAATGCCTTTTTTTATGCTAATATATGCTATTTGAGAATTACACTTTATCCTAGAGGATTTTCTTCCAGGTCACATGGCAAAAATTTATCCCTCTTTCTTATTCTTTATAATATTTCTTCTTTTCGTTTTGAAATGAAATATTTCGTTGAATTTACACTGAGCAGCAAGGATCAAGTAAAAGGGAAATACCATGAGATTAAAGGTTGTTATATACATATATTGTTTTTGGCATTGATGAAACTCACTTATATACTCTTCTCTTTATATATGCAATGGTTGGTTGTCTATAAAAGAGTAAAAGTGCAACTTTCAATACTTTTTATCATCCAAATTTTTATTGGTTAGCTTAAATTGAAAACATAACAAAAAAAAAAAAAATGCAATACAAAATGGGGCTTTCCAAAATTACTCCCCTGAATGTATTCAATGATGAATCCAATGGTTACCTCATTGATGGAAGCTGTGCATTTGGTGTGGAGATCTTTATTCAAGAAAATGATCGGAAAACTGAATCTCGTTACTTTATAAACGAACCTTTTAATAGTAGTTACACTTGGAAGGTTGAGAAGTTTTCAACTTTAACTCAGCGATCATACATGTCCGATGAGTTTATTATAGGAGGCTGCAAATGGTATATAGCATTCTCTGATATAAGAACTTTTGATCAATTTACACCATATTGTTCCTTGATCAACCAACTGATTTAATAGAGGATCTGAAAGCCTCGTATCGATGGAAAATATCTATCCCTCGATTTGAAGATTAATGATTTTTCTGATCTTCCATGCGGATGGAACTTTTTTGTGGAGTATAAATTAAATGAGCATCAAAGATCAACTGAATTGGAATGACTTCTATTTGGAAGGTTAGTATATAGTACAGTAGTATTTATTTATGATGGTTATTTAGCTTACTTTTGTGGCTGCAACTTGATGTAACTTCTTTGTCCAAACAACTATTGGTTCAGTGCCACTGCTCAAGAATGGTTCTATGATCGACGCATGCCGCTGAGTGAGCTCAATGATGCATCAAGAGGCTTTAATTTATAGTTAAATGATACTGTGATTGTTAAATGGAAGCCTTTTTGGATCTTACTAAATCACACACATACGGTGTATTATGCATTATTTCATCTAAAACCAATAACTATTTATGTCCCACATTGATAAGATATACAAAACATGAATGAACACATAGTATATAAAGATTAGAGGTTATGTAAAAGTTTCACATTTGAAAATTAGAAAAATCATTTAAAGTCTAACTCCTATATAAAATATGATTGACTACTGCACTTCTAAAGGTTAATAGTGATTATCACAATGAATGTTAATAGCTATTGTTATTAACTAATAGATGGTTTTTATGTAACCGTCGGAAAGTAAAAAGCCTTTGCATAAGAATGCTCCAAATTGTTAACCTTGATGAGGTGACAACTCATAATGCTACCTCACCAAGTTTAACACACACACACATATATATATGTTGATTTATGACTTTTTAAATAAACTTTATGACATAATATATTTTGATTTTTAATATATAATGTAGATGGATTGCTTTGATTTAGGTTAAAATAACACATTATAATGTTATTTATTTGTGAACGTGTTAGAGTAATTCTTTTAATGTGACTTTTTAGAGTTTCGAGAGTTTCTAAATTTTGGATATGATATATCTATTGCACAATCTAGTATATTATTAAATAGATATTTAAAGTTTGTTTTTAAAACACAGTCTCGAAGTGGTAACAAAAATTTCAACCAAAATCAATAAGGCTGATTAGAGTTTTTAAGTTAATATATAATGTATACTAGATGTGCCGTGTGTATCATAATATGAGTAATTAATTTTGCATGCGTGTTTTTAAAGCTCAACACAAACAAGTCACGATTACAAAATCCGCGAGCCTGTCGTGTGTGGACTATTGAGATGTGACAATCACAAAATTACCAATTCCACCTATTACTATAAGTTCTTCAAACATACCCTTAAATGTGCACGTGACAATCACAAAAATCCAGCCTAATCAAAAACAACTCCAATCTTGTTCAATAAGCAAAACAAAAGAAACGGTAACGTCACCGACTTAAAAGCGCAAAAAAGTAACAGAACAAATCTAAATAAGCTAAAAAGCGGCTTTTGTCTCCTAAATAACATCTATTAATGAACTATATAAAAAAAGAACTTCTCATTATTGAACAAACCAAACAAAGACTAAAGATTTATGTCGGACCCGGTCGGAGCCGGAGGCGTGAGAGCTCACGACGTGTACTTTAATCTCGACGCGCCACGTGGAGGCAGCTGGGGTCGTGGATCCCACGCTGACGTGGCAGAAAAAAAGACTGAGGATCTATAGAATGGAGCGAAGAACAAGGCGCGGAGTGGCCGTCCAAAAACAGGCAATTTTCAGAGAAATTTTGAGAGAGAGCTTAATTAGCAACCTAGGGCTCTCAAAAAATTTATTTTTAATTTTTTTTAGATTTTAAAGTAAAATCAATATTTTATTTCTAAAAAAAGAAAAAGAAAAGAAAATGAGCTGAAGAAAATGACACAGAAACAGATTAGCAGCGAACAGAGACCATCACGTTGAAACGAAACACCGAAGAAGAAGAAGAAGGAGAAGAGAGATTCGAACATTGTCGAACGCGACCGATCTTGTTGCGTTGGCTCAATCTTCGATCGACGAATCGGATCGTTTGATACGGAACAGAGATTGAGAAGAGCGGTGGAGTTTTTCGATTTTTTTTTTTTTTTTTTTTTTTTAATTGTGGAGGTGGTATTGTTAGATCCTTCCTGGCTGTTCTAGAAGGTTCAGGATCTGGTGCCGGAGGCAGGAGCGAGAGCCGGCTGATCGCCGGATGAGAAAAGACGCATGTTTCAGGGATCCAACAGAGGGAAAACGATGAAATGGGTGTCATTGCTTAAGGACATAAAAGAGAAGGTTGGTTTAACTCAAGCTCCTCCTACTGCTTCTGCGTCTTCGTCGTCTCCCAGCCCTTCCCCTCGCGAAAATGCTCCTCCTGTTTTTCCAGCCTTATCGCGCTCTCTCGGAAGGTCCGATTTCGCTCGCACCTGCAATTTGTTTTTCTTTTCCTATTTTGATGATGATTTTGTGACCAATTTTGTTTTTACCCCATTTGAATTTTTGATGAATTACGTGCTGCATTTACGTTCAATTTCTTCAAAAATGCCGCTGGAGCTCCAATATTTTGAGCAGTGATACGGGGCTGTTCTTGTTGGTTTATGTAGTTGGGGATTTTGGTTCCCCTCCTGTTTTTTTTTATTAGATGGATGACAATCATGGTGCTTGATGAATTGTTATGTTATCAAATTAGATTCCAATTGTCTTGGAAATCCTGCTAGCTAGGTTGTAGATATAGTGTAGTTGCAGCTGATATCACCTTCATTTTGCCAAAACATTTATCCGTTTTAGATGGTTAGTATATTGCATATGTATGTATGGTTAGTTGATATCTTTGCTTTGTTTTGCAATTCCAACTGACTAGAACTAGAGGGGCATGATAGTCATATCATAAATTTTAACTTCTGAGCACTGAGGTTAGGTAAGATAAATCACTAGTTTGTTGGAGGAGCATGTTACAAGGAGAAAGGCATTATTTTTATTTGCTTTTGTCGTGGCTTCGTAATTGGCACTTTTTTTTTATAGGCGATACCAACACCATGAAGGGAGGCTCGAATCTGATACCTTGAGGGGAACAAGCGCCTTAAACCGCTTGCCCCCAATGGGTGTTGGTTTATAATTGGCACTTTTATTTGCATAAGTTGTTAATAACCTACATATTTTAGAAAATGGGACTTAATTGGTGTAGGTAGAACATAGGTTTTGATAAAAAGAAGCAGATGCCTCAGCTGACAGTGAGGGAATTGTGAGTTTTGATGGTTATGGGATATTCAAAGTGATAATTGGTTAGATTTTGCATTGATTCTCAGGAAGTACAAGATTAAGGTAGATTATAAAGTTAGATCGGAATGTATAAAAATAGTTGATTGATTTCTGGAGGCTTTATTGTACTATTTCCTAATCATGATATGGGATGCAAGATGGCGGAAAGCCCTTAAAATGGGCATTGTTAAGTGACATGGTTCAGTGACATGATTGGATATACAAGAAAATAGAGTAAGAGATTATTCTGTTTGATAATAACTTATAGACCTTTAGGACAGCACTAGTCAATGATTTTATTGATGAAAGTTATCTATTGAGTCATTAGTCATTATCTTGTGCAATGAAGATGGCAAATTGCACCAAAAGGGGGAATATCATTAATTCAGGTGTAGATTACAAGGTTAAATGAAAGCTAAAAAGATTGTAAATCAAACCAACAAAAAATAGCTGATGGCTTGCACCTGCGATAAAATTGAATGTATGGCCCCAAATAAAATTGGACTGGGAATGAGATTCTTGAATTTGCTGAAATTAGTTGGATTTGATGGGTTGTTAGATGATGTCCGTGTAACGGGTACTTTTGCTTTACTGTATCTATGGTGTAGAGTGCTGTCATCAAATGGCACACAATTTAATCACCCTTCATAGTTTCTTTGGACAGTTATTATTGCTTGTGCATGACTTTTTTTGTCCTCCTAAAAGCAGAGACCAACATGAATTGGAATTGGACTTTAAGAGATTCTGGGAAGATTTCAGATCATCCAGTTCGGAAAAGGTTATTGATTTATTTATATTCTCTTAATAGTACTTTTGTTTACCATCTGTTCTGCTATTTCATAATCACGCTGCAATCATTCATAGACTGTAACAAAAGATTCTAGTCGCTAATATCCCCTTTGCTGTTCATGCAGGAGAAAGAAGCGGCCTTGAATTTTTCTGTAGATGCTTTTTGTAGATTAGTGAAGCAGCATGCTAATGTAGCTCAGTTAGTTACCGAGTAAGGCACAGTTGTCAGTTCCTTCTTTAACTAGTTTGTTCCATTTTGTTTATTGTTCTTCATGTAATTGCATAGTTGTGTAGTTGTGATATGATGGTTGTTGGTAGGGGTTACCTTCACTTTGTTACATAATTTGGATAATTTATGGAGTTTGTTGTGCTCTTAAGAATAAGGGTCAAAATGATAACATCCTGACACATGGTCGCATACCTTTCACTTCATGTTACACAGATTATTTTCTGAGTTATTGTGATTTCAATATGATTTAAAGGTTAATCGGGAATCAGAGTTGTAGTTATATATTTCCATTTCTTCCTTTTCCTCACTGGGAAGACTCATTTTTGTTCCGCTGATCATTATTTAGGTATTTATTTGCATGCTGATTTTGTCACCAATTGCCACCCACCCATCCACCCCATGACCCAATACCCATAAATTTTATATTTTGTCCTGAAACTGCCCATTGTGACCATGGAGATGAAATGCATTAATTTTGGTATTACAATACCTGGCACAAACGCTGTTGTCATTTGTGTATATGAAGACACAAGACTGTTCTGTACCTCTTTTGTTGTTCTCGTCGAGATGTTACTTTCTTGTGTGTCAAAGATTTAGACAATGAGATGTCCCATGATTGCCATGATAATATGTTTAACCATTCACACTTCCTATTATGTGTTATGCCATGATATTATCATTATTATTACCTTTATTAGTCCAGGTATTTCTAGTTCAAGTGAGGTACATATTTCTTTAAGATGAAACTCTTGTGCGTTTTCTTCTATCCTTTGCATATTGTAGTCAATTTGGAAATTCTTACAAGCTTTTACCTTAGATTTTGCGTACAGAAAATTAGTATATTTTAAATTTGAGTTTAGGTTTCCTTGAATCTATATGGTTTCCCTTCTAGATAAGATTTCATTTTTGCTGTTGTTGTAGTTACTCTCTTAAGTCTAAACATACCGATTACTCGTTTGGCATGTTTGATTGTTGACTCTAGCTGAGACTCTGGCTCTTTTGCCCTAAAATTGTTTGCCAATGTCTTATCTTTGAGCATATTGACCAATCTGGAAGTGTTCACAAATTACAGGTTAGTTGAAACACATGTATTCTCCTTTGTCATTGGAAGAGCATTTGTAACAGATATAGAGAAGCTCAAGATCAGCAGCAGAACAAGATCTTTGGATGTAGCAACAGTGTTAAAGTTTTTTTCGGAAGTCACAAAGGTTTGCCTTTCTTGTTTTTCTGTTCAAGATTTCCCTTTCAGTGTTGTGCTTGTAAACATGCATGTACCAAACAAGAAGTTGTACTCATTCACATTTCTTTCAGGATGGCATCAGTCCTGGTTCAAATTTATTAACTGCAGTAGAAGCCCTTGCATCTGGGGTATATTTCCTTAATCTTAATTGCTTTGAATGAATCTTGTTACCTTTATTTAGTATGTTCAGCCGGAGCTTAACCTTGGTATTTCTTTTGTATTTATATTGTGTAAAGTTCTCTTTACAAGTTGTGCATCATGACTAGTATGCTTGGACTTACCAAATATCACTGAATTGTTTGAGTTCATTATTTCTACTGCCATAACCCATCAGAAGTCCTGTAATGTCATTTGATAGTAGATATGGTTATCTCTAACACACTGAGGCGAGTGTAAAAACGTGGGTCTTTCTGTAACATGTATGTTTTTTTTAGCACTGCTGATAATATTATATTTTGTTTGCAGCCTGTTGACAAACAATCTCTACTTGATTCTGGGATATTGAGCTGTCTCATTCATATTCTTAATGCATTTCTTGGTCCTAATGGATCCAATGCAAGGAAAAAGGTTACTGTTGATGAAGAATCATTGCTTGATGAAAAGGATGATGCCACTGATAATAGGCAAAGTCGTAGGCTTGAGGTTGCTTTCTTTCTATAGCATCCTTGCCCATTCTAGTTCTGATTGGTCACTTAAAAGTATTCTGTGTTAGAGAGTGGTTGTCATTGTTTTTTTGTGGTCTCTGTGTTGTTAGCTTTGTAAGCCATCGTGCTGCGTGTTTGTCGAAGCATTATTATTCCCCCTTTGCCATGTCTCGGGAGGTTGATTTTCCCTTTTTATTTTAAACTATCTTGACTATTTCAAACACTGATTGTTTTGGCAGTAAGGGCTTTCTCTTTTACAGATAATTCTAGGATCCTAAGTTTATATTTTAGATTTGATAGAGTACATTGATCTGGCTGTTTGTCCAAACTCCAAACTATATACGAGGTGTTCTGTCTTGATGGATGATGAATGAAAGAAAATTCTGTTTACTTTTTCTTTTCTCATTATGGTTTTGTTTGTTGTACATCTTAAGATTGAGTGACTTGTGAGTCTGTTTGCTTGATGCAGTTGCAGTTGGAAGTTTCCAAAAACTAAGTTTGTTTTGCAATGGGGAATTGATTTATATTATTTATATTTTTTTTATGTCCATTCTCAGTTAAATTTAAGTCTCACATATCATAAGTGTTTATAGAATTTGAGTTCTTGGCAAAGTCAAAACCTTTCTTGTGTTGATGTATACACACATAACAAGAATCATACTCTCTGATTTTTGTTATCATCTCTATTCATGCAGGCAGAGGGAAGTATTGTGCATATTATGAAAGCATTGGCCAGTCATCCTTCAGCTGCACAGAGTTTAACTGAGGATGATTCGCTTCAGTTACTGTTTGAGATGGTTGTCAATGGGTCCTTGACAGCCTTCTTTCAATCGAAGGAAGATCCTGTTCCACTGCACAGCATGCAGCTTCATCGGCATGCAATGCAGGTAGACGTTTTTCTTAAATTGTATTGACCACTTGTCATTTTCATTCACTTTGAGAGTTTCATAAAGGCTTCATAAGGTGATGGTTAGATTTTCTTCTTTTTATCCTTTTGCTTTGTTCCAGATACTTGGTCTTCTACTGGTCAATGACAATGGGAGCACAGCCAAATATATACACAAACACCATCTGGTATGCCATTACGTAAATAATTTTTACGCTCTCAAGCTTGTGAAAGGTCTGATTGTCTCTTTGGAACATTTCTATTCAATAGTACTTTCCTATTTGTCTCCTTTCCTTTCCTTTTTAGTTAACAGGATTCAGTGTCATTGGCTTTTCTTAAGGGGTCTCTTGGCTTCTTTATCATTGTTTATAGGTTATTATGTTGACAGTTTTGAATTTGTGCCATAAGATTGTTTTTCTAAACTAGGACAATCTGGAGACTGAGTTTGTGGCATAACCATACACCTTGCACGCATATCAATGTACTTTGCAAATAATAATGTTTATGGTTTATTTGTGTGTTTGATGAAGGGATAAGATATATACGCAATATAACACATACCTTGAGTTATAGTCCAGAAAATTGTGTAACCAAATTCCATGCCATCTAATTCGAACTTATTTCTCTGCTTGTGTATTTGCTTAAAAATTGTTTTTCTGTAAGCATGTGATTTTTGTTTTGTGTGGTGAACAAGTGTCCCTGATCTTGGGATTTTCTCAGTTTCCTATACAATTTTGGTTTTGTGGCTCTCCCACTACTTTCCATGTTAATTTAGGTCTACCAAAACTTAATATGGAGTGTAACTTTTGCGGAAATTGGAGGGTGAGTAGTGGTTCATTTATGTTAGAAGATAAGGAAGTTACTAAAAGGGACTATTTTAGGTATCTTGGATCTTTTATGCAAAATAACGGAGAAATTAAAGAGCGAGGTAGAAACCTGATTAGTAGGGGGTTTGGCGTAGAGGGGGGCTTTGGGCATTCAAAGAATGCCTCTTGTAATTGACCAACTCAACCAAAAGCTTATTGAATGCCTCTTATAAATGACCAACTCAATTGAAAGCTTAAGATGATAGTTGAAGGCCCAGTTTAATTTTTACACGCTAACACGCTCCTCACGTGCTAACCCATTATTGATTTGCACAAGGGGCCAAACACCCATGAATGCACATGTCTTCTTCTTTGCCTTGTGCTGAAATTTTATTAGTGGCAGCAGCAGGTCTCGAACTTGTGACCTATAGGTCACCAAAGCTTTGATACCATGTAAATGACCAACTCAACTAAAAGCTTAAACTGATAGTTGAGAGCCCAATTTAATTTTTACACTCTTAACACCTCTAAAGTTGAAAGAAAAGTTCTACAGGGTAGCTATTCGACCAGCAATGCTATACGACACTAAATGTTGGGCTCCAAAAAGGCTGCAAAGGCATAAGATGGGGGAAGCAGAGATGAGAATACTTTGGTGGATGTGTGATAACACTAGGAAGGATTAGATTATGATGAAACTATATGAGGAATAGTTGGGGTGACATCAATTGAAGACAAGATGTGGGAAAAGCGTTTAAGATGGTTTGGATGCGTAGAACGTAAAGAGAGTAGTGACCCCGTGAGGAAATGTACTGCTAAAGGATTCATGCATCTGACCCCAACATTGCTTGGGAAATGCCTTGGTTGATGTTGTAATATAATAATTAGCTTGGTTTATGTTCACTTTTTTTTTCCTGAATTTTTTTCTTACCTTCTGTTAAACTGTTTCTGTTTCTACATGCAGATCAAAGTTCTTCTTTCGGCTGTCAAAGGTTTCAATCCTGATAGTTGTGATCCTGCTTACACTGTGGGCATTGTGGACTTGTTACTTGAATGTGTAGAATTGTCATGTAGACCTGGTAAATCTGTCATCCAAACTATCCTTCTTTACTTTGTTAGTAAGCTATAACTATAAGTAAAAGATCTTCTTATTCTTTTTCGGGTAATCTATAATTTGTTCAGAGGGTGTGAAATTACCTCCATTTGGATGCTCCAAACATTATTTCTGCCTTCTCTGATTCTTGTAGCTTTTGGAATTGTTTCTGTGTTGTGTTACTGCTAATTTAGTAATGTTTCATTTTGTAGATGCTGGTGGTATCAAGCTAAGGGAGGACATACATAATGCCCATGGTTATCACTTCCTTGTTCAGTTTGTGTTGACACTGTCCACGTTACCAAACAATCAGGGTTTTCAGTCTACCTCTTCAAACTCTTCTTCTGACCCTCAGACAATGAAGGATGTAGAAGAACAGGATTTCATAAACTACGAGGACCCTTCATCCCAGAATCTGTCTCCAACACTCTCTAGATTGCTTGATGCTCTTGTTAATTTAGCTCTAACAGGTCCTTCCGAATCTATAGGTTCTATTGGAGGCAAAACTTCCAAATCTTCTCATACTAAGGCTAGTGGCCGTAGCAGAAGTCGCACCCTGTCCTTTGATTGCCTTGCTGATGAGACTTGGGAGAAGGATAATAGTAAAGTTAAAGACCTAGAAGCGGTGCAGATGTTGCAGGACATCTTTCTGAAAGCAGACAGCAGTGAGTTGCAGGAAGAAGTATTAAATAGAGTGTTCAAACTATTCTCTAGTCATCATGAAAATTACAAGTTGTGTCAGCAGCTTCGGACACTTCCACTCTTCATCTTAAATATGGCTGGTTTTCCACCATCTTTGCAAAATATTATTTTGAAAATCGTTTTCTATGCTGCGACTGTTTTAAACTGTGTTCCTGAACAAGAATTGCTTTCACTTTGCTGCTTACTGCAGCAACCAATAACATCAGAGTTAAAGTACAGTATACTTGAAATCTTTGTGAACCTATTATCCTTTATTCCACACTACAAAAAAGTTCTGCGAGAAGTTGGTGTGCTTGAAGTTCTGTTAGATGATTTAAGGCAACACCAGTTGCTTTCAGGTCCAGATCAACAAAGTCTTAGCCCTAATAAGGTGGAAAGAAAATCCTCAAACAGTTTCAAGAAACACTTGGAAAGTAAGGACACCATCATTACTTCACCCAAGCTAGTAGAATCTCCTACAGCAAAGCTTCCTATTTTTGAAGTTGAGTGCACAATTGCTAAGGCATGGGATTGCATGGTTTCTTTATTGACGAAAGCAGAAACCAACCAAGCATCATTCCGCTCGGCTAATGGTGTGGCCACTGTTCTACCATTTTTGGTGTCCGACACTCATCGTCCAGGGGTTCTCCGGACATTGTCCTGTTTGATCATTGAAGATGTTATGCAGGTTTGTGAGAATTCTTATTTTCCTGTTAATATGTTTGTTAGCTTGGCTGTGGAGTGTGGATGGATCATTCATCTGTTTTATCGTCCTTGCCCCATTTTCTGCTAATTTTCTTTATCAGTGTTGGCATCTGCAGCCTTTAACTGATGAGATAAATTCTATCAAACATTATAACAGTTAGAATGTTTTTTTTTTCCTTTCCTTTTTTTGCATATTCTTGCATATGTGCTTTTGATAATCTCATTCTTTGTGCAGTATCACCAAAATGATCCATTGAATATTCTTTTTTTTTAATAGGGTCATCAAGATGAATTAGGTGTACTTGTTGAAGTTCTGAAAAGTGGGATGGTTACAAGTGTTTCAGGATCATCTCAGTACAAACTTCAAAATGATGCAAAATGTGACACTATGGGAGCATTGTGGCGGATTTTGGGAGTAAATAAGTCAGCTCAGAAGGTATTTGGTGAAGTCACTGGGTTTTCTCTTCTTCTAACCGCACTCCACAGTTTCCAAAATGATGAAGGGAATCCTGATCAATCGTCTCTAAAGATTTACATCAAGGTGTTTACTTATCTATTGCGTCTTGTGACAGCTGGAGTGTGTGATAATGCTATCAATAGGACAAAATTGCATGTGATTATATCATCCCAAACCTTTTTTGATCTTCTAACTGAGTCTGGTTTGCTCTGTGTGGAGTATGAAAGGCAAGTCATAAAGTTATTGTTGGAACTTTCACTTGAAATTGTGCTACCACCATACTCAACAACAGAGAATGTCGCATCATCTGTTGGCGCTGAGAGCGAGCCATCTAGTTTTATTTTAAATACCCCATCAGGTTCGTTTGATCCTGATAAAGAAAGAGTGTACAATGCTGGTGCTGTTAGAGTTCTTATTAGATCATTGTTACTCTTTACTCCAAAGATGCAGTTGGAATTGCTGAACCTCATTGAAAAGCTTGCTCGTTCAGGCCCTTTCAATCAGGAAAACCTCACGTCTGTAGGTGAGCCATTTAGTGCTCGGAAGCCTCTTTATAAATATCTATTTGTTCTCTTATTATTTTCTTCTTCTAATGTGTTTAGGTTGTGTGGAACTTCTATTGGAGACAATTTATCCATTCCTTTCTGAATCATCTCCTTTACTTTCCTGTGCTTTAAACAGTGTGGAAATTCTTGGGGCATATAGGTAGTGGATTGTAACCATGACTGTTAATTGTGTCATAATTATTACATATATATTATTTTTAATCTTATTGTAAAATGATGTTTATATATCTTGTATCAGGCTGTCTGCATCAGAACTTCGACTGCTTATTAGATATATTCTGCAAATGAGAATGGTAAATTCAGGACATAATATTATTGATATGATGGAGAGATTAATTCTGATGGAAGATGTGACCTCAGAAAATGTTGCTCTCGCACCATTTGTTGAAATGGATATGAGCAAGATTGGACATGCTTCTATACAAGTATCTTTGGGTGAAAGATCATGGCCTCCTGCAGCTGGTTATTCATTTGTTTGCTGGTTCCAGTTTCAAAGTTTTTTTCAATCACAGGCAAAGGAAACAGAAATTTCAAAAGCTGGTTCTTCTAAGAGGTCGAGTGTCTCTAGCGGACAGCACCCGGAGCAGCATATTCTTCGGATATTTTCTGTTGGTGCAGCTAATTCTGAGAACATATTCTATGCAGAACTTTATCTTCAAGAGGATGGTGTAATAACCCTTGCAACCAGCAACTCCTCCTCCTTGTCATTTCCTGGCTTGGAACTGGAGGAAGGCAGATGGCATCACCTTGCAGTTGTTCATAGCAAACCAAATGCTCTTGCTGGATTATTCCAAGCTAGTGTTGCTTATGTTTATATTAATGGAAAGATGAGATACACAGGGAAACTAGGATATTCTCCATCTCCACCTGGAAAGCCTCTTCAGGTAACCATTGGGACTCCAATCACTTGTTCAAGAGTTAGTGACCTGTCGTGGAAACTCCGATCTTGCTATCTTTATGAGGAAGTCCTCACATCAGGTTCTATATGTTTTATGTATATTCTTGGTAGTGGATATAGAGGACTCTTCCAAGACTCGGATCTTCTGCGGTTTGTCCCTAACCAGGCTTGTGGAGGTGATACTATGGCTATCTTAGATTCACTTGATGCTGAATTGCCTATGAATTCCAACCCACAAAAATATGATAGTGCCGAGTTTAAGGCAGATGGCAGTGGGATTGTCTGGAATTTGGAACGACTAGGTAACCTATCGTTACAGCTATCTGGAAAGAAACTTATATTTGCATTGGATGGAACATGTACAGAAGCTATTCGATCATCGGGCTCCTTTTATATGCTCAATCTTGTTGATCCTATGTCTGCTGCTGCTTCTCCTATTGGGGGTATGTTTCAAACTCTCCATGCATAGGTTATTTAACAAAGTTCTTAAACATACAACTAATTTGTATGTGTTCAACTAAATCAAATTAGCAAAATCTGCTTATTCTGTTTCTGAGAAGTCATTCCTCCTCTTTTATTATTATTATTTATAAAAAAAATTATAATTTTTTTTATTAGGTGTGTGCCTGCTTACTTTTCGTTTCTTCTTTCTCTCCTTTTGTTTTTGTTTCTTTCTGTTGATATTAGCACTCCATGAGCTTCTTGCACTCATTTTTGTGCAGTGGAAACTTATAAGTACATTAAAAGAGGAGAGTAATAACTAATAAGCTAAGGGAGTGCTAAAAGGGTTAACTTGTCTTTCACTTTCTTTTGTTTATTGTTTGATACCTTTTGAGGTGTTTTCAGGTATACCGCGCATTGGACGGCTTCATGGAGATATATATATCTGCAGGCAATCTGTGATTGGTGACAGCATCCACCCTGTTGGTGGGGTGGCTGTAGTTTTGGCTCTTGTTGAAGCGGCTGAAACCAGGGATATGCTGCACATGGCTCTGACATTACTTGCATTTGCCCTTCATCAGAATCCTCAAAATGTGAAGGACATGCAATTATACAGGGGATACCATCTACTGGCTCTCTTTCTGCATCGTAGAATGTCATTGTTTGACATGCACTCTCTTGAACTTTTTTTCCAGATTGCTGCATGTGAAGCTTCATTTTCAGAGCCAACGGTAGAAAATACTCAAGCGACTTTGTCACCTAGTGCAGCAATTCAAGAAACAAGCTTTGAGGATCTTAGTTTGTCAAAGTTTCGTGATGAATTTTCTTCAGTTGATATGGATGATTTTTCTGTGCCAAAAGATTCCTTTAGTCATATTTCAGAGTTAGAAAATACTGATATGGTAGCTGAAACTTCAAATTGCGTTGTCTTGTCCAATGCAGATATGGTTGAGCATGTCTTGTTGGATTGGACCTTGTGGGTAACATCCCCAGTTTCACTACAAATTGCTTTGCTGGGCTTTCTTGAGAATTTGGTGTCAATGCATTGGTATAGGAATCATAATCTTACAATTCTCCGCCAAATTAACCTTGTTCAGCATTTACTAGTGACTCTGCAGCGGGGTGATGTTGAAGTTCCTGTTTTAGAAAAATTGGTTGTACTTCTTGGGGTCATATTAGAAGATGGCTTTTTGACTTCTGAATTGGAACACGTGGTTAAGTTTGTGATTATGACATTTGATCCACCTCAACTGACACCTAGGCATCAAATTATGAGAGAGCCAATGGGGAAGCATGTAATTGTAAGGAATATGCTGCTTGAGATGCTTATTGATCTTCAAGTAACCATAAGTTCAGAAGAGCTGCTCGAGCAGTGGCATAAGAGTGTCTCATCCAAAGTGATTGCATATTTTCTTGATGAAGCTGTTCATCCTACAAGTATGAGATGGATCATGACTCTTCTAGGTGTATGTCTTGCATCTTCCCCAACTTTTACCCTTAAATTTCGCACAAGTGGAGGTTTTCATGGTTTGACACGGGTACTTAGCAGTTTCTATGATTCCCCAGATATATATTATATTTTGTTCTGTCTCATATTTCGAAAGCCTGTATATCCTAGACTTCCAGAAGTCCGCATGATAGACTTTCACGCCCTTATGCCAAGTGATGGAAATTATGTGGAGTTGAAATTTACAGAACTCTTGGAATCTATAATAGGTACGGCGAAATCTACATTTGATCGGCTAAGTATGCAGTCCATGCTTGTGCAACAAACTGGTAATCTTTCCCAGGTTGGTGTTGGTCTTGCGGCAGAACTTGTTGATGGAAATGCAGACAACATGGCTGGAGAGCTTCAGGGTGAAGCTCTGATGCATAAGACATATGCAGCACGCTTAATGGGTGGGGAGGCAGCAGCACCTGCTGCTGCAACTTCAATCTTGAGATTTATGGTTGATATGGCCAAGATGTGTCCTCCATTTTCTGCTGTCTGCAAACGGGCGGAATTTCTTGAAACCTGTGTTGACCTATATTTTTCTTGTGTTAGGTTCGTCTCATGATCTTGTTTCATATATTTGCTGGGTTACATTTATTTATTCATTGTGATGAATATGTATTGATTCAACTTCACACTAATTTTTATGTAATTCATGATTTTTTTTTTCTGTGATTCAAGCATTTGTGGTTCCTAGTTTTACTGACTAATGTTATGTCTTTCACAGAGCTGGTCATGCAGTAAAGATGGCTAAAGAACTTTCTGTAAAGACTGAAGAGAAGAACTTAAATGATAGTGATGATGCCACTAGTTCACAGAATA
This sequence comes from Pelargonium cotyledonis, assembly GCA_036897625.1. Lineage (NCBI taxonomy): Eukaryota > Viridiplantae > Streptophyta > Magnoliopsida > Geraniales > Geraniaceae > Pelargonium > Pelargonium cotyledonis. The sequence continues at coordinate 17,385 of JAYMTA010000521.1, forward strand.
CATTCTCTAGCTTGCCTCACGAACAGGAACAGTCTGTCCAAACATCCATCACTGTTGGAAGCTTTCCTCAAGGACAGGCGAGTACAAGTTCTGAAGATATTCATGTACTCCCAAATTACGAGTCTGGTGATAAAACAGAGACCAGGGATACTGCGTCCCAGCAGGAATTAAACAAAGCCGTGCAAGAAGATGCTTCAGTTGTTCGAAGCCTAGATGATGATACTGTGGACCGGGTGTCTGTTACCTCCAGCTCAAATGAATTCACTTTCCAGAATATAACATCCAATCCAGATTTAAATCACCTGACAGATTACTGGAGCTCTGCATCTGTACCTAGACCTGATTCTCCCATTTTATCAGAGAAGTCTCCAAACCGAAGTCCAGTCACACACTCTATGTCTCCAGGAGCTGCATTCACATCTTGGCTGGGGAATATTAGCCAAAGTGAATCAAAAGCCCCCTCAATTGCCTCTCTGTCAATGGATTCTTTTGTGCCAGCTAGTGAGTTTGATCTATCTCCAGATTCTAAATCCACTTCTGAAGGATTTTCTGCTGCAAATGTGAGTTTTGCAGTTAGTCCAAAGCTGCTTCTTGAATTGGATGACTTTGGTTATGGTGGTGGTCCTTGCTCTGCTGGAGCAACTGCTGTTTTAGATTTTTTGGCAGAAGTTCTTTCTGATGCTCTGACTGAGCAAATGAAAGCATCCCAAGTCATTGAAAACATTTTAGAAAGTGTTCAGTTATACATTGATGCTGAATCTGTGTTAGTTTTCCAGGGCTTGTGCCTTACTAGACTAATGAACTTTCTTGAGAGGCGTCTCTTGCGTGATGATGAAGAAGATGAGAAAAGGCTAGATAAGAGTCGCTGGTCATCAAATTTGGATGCATTGTGTTGGATGCTTGTGGATCGTGTATATATGGGTGCTTTTCCGCAGCCTGCTAGTGTATTGAAAACTCTGGAGTTCTTTTTGTCTATGTTACAATTGGCAAATAAAGATGGCAGAATTGAAGAGGCAACCCCAACTGGAAAGGGTCTTCTTTCTATTGGAAGAGGAAGCAGGCCACTTGATGCTTACATACATTCAATTCTTAAAAACACGAATAGGATGATATTGTATTGTTTTCTTCCATCATTCTTGCTTTCCATAGGGGAAGATGATCTTCTTTCCAGTTTAGGTTTGCAAACAGAATCCAAGAGAGTATTCTCAAACTCTTCGCAGGAAGAGTTAGGAATTGATATCTGCACAGTCTTGCAGTTATTAATTGCTCACAGACAAATTATATTTTGTCCCAGCAATCTTGATACCGATCTAGTTAGCTGTCTTTGTGTAAATTTAGTACACCTTCTCCATGACCAAAGGCGAAATGTACAGAACATGGCGATTGACATTGTCAAGTATCTCTTGGTCCATCGCAAAGTTGCTCTTGAAGATTTACTGGTTTCTAAACCAAACCAAGGACAGCAGCTGGATGTTCTACATGATGGCTTTGACAAATTGTTGACAGGAACAATACCTGCTTTCTTAGAGTGGCTCCAGAGTTCTGAACAGACCATCAATAAAGTACTGGAGCAGTCTGCTGCAAACATGTGGGTACAGTACATTTCTGGATCAGCAAAATTTCCTGGTGTAAGAATAAAAGGAATGGAGGGCCGGCGTAAGAAAGAAATGGGAAAAAGGTCACGAGATATTTCTAAGTTTGATCACAGACACTGGGAGCTGATAAATGAGCGAAGGTTTGCACTGGAGCTGGTTCGTGATGAAATGTCTACTGAGCTCAGAGTCGTTCGTCAAGATAAGTATGGATGGGTTCTCCATGCTGAGAGTGAGTGGCAAATCCATCTTCAACAGCTTGTTCATGAGCGGGGGATTTTCCCAATGCGTAAATACACTGTAACAGAAGATCCTGAATGGCAGCTTTGTCCGATTGAAGGTCCATATAGGATGCGCAAAAAGCTTGAGCATTGCCGGTTGAAAATTGATTCCATTCAAAATGTTCTTGATGGACAGCTTGAGTTAGGAGAAATAGAACTGTCCAGAACAAAAAATGACCACAGTCCTAATGCTGCTGATCCTGACTCGGAATTATTATTCCATCTTTTGACCGACGGTGCCAATGATAATGATAGTGAGGTTTATGCAGAATCCTTTTTTAAAGAACCCAGTTCCCTTAGAGATGTACATTCTGTTAAGAATGGGTGGATTGATGACAAAGGTAGTAGTATACATGAATCCAGTTCCGCGCTAGATTATGGTGCCAAATCTGCAGTCTCAGTTAGCATTCATGGGAGATCTGACCAAGGATCTCCTATGCAATCCTCTCTGAGAAATGATGATGTCAGAGTTACAGAGGATAAATCAGAAAAGGAATCGCATGATGATGGGGAATATTTAATCAGACCTTTTCTGGAGCCTCTTGAAAAGATACGATATAGATATAACTGTGAACGAGTTATTGGTCTTGACAAACATGATGGCATATTTCTCATAGGCGAACTTTGTTTATATGTAATTGAAAACTTCTACATTGATGAATCTGGGTACATATGTGAGAAGGATTGCGAAGATGAACTCTCTGTTATAGAGCAGGCTTTGGGTGTAAGGAGGGATGTTAATTGCAGTCAGGATTTCCAATCCAAGTCAACTTCATCTTGGAGCACAACAGTCAAGGCATTGGTAGGGGGAAGGGCATGGGCCTACAATGGTGGTGCATGGGGAAAGGAGAACATAAGCAGTGGTGGTAATTTACCTCATCCGTGGCGTATGTGGAAACTTAATAGTGTTCATGAGATGTTGAAGCGTGATTACCAGTTACGTCCTGTTGCTGTTGAGATATTTAGCATGGATGGATGCAATGATCTTCTGGTATTTCATAAAAGAGAAAGGGAAGAAGTGTTCAAGAATCTGGTTGCTATGAATCTTCCAAGAAATAGCATGTATGAAATCTACTTTCCATCCGTGCCACCCTCTTTTCTTTTCTTCTGTGTGTGTGGGCATGCTTGCTTGAGTGTGATCTTGATTTTCCTTTTGGTATTTGTGCATATTTTCTTTCTGTTGCCGATTGAGATTAAGTATTCTGCTGGATTAGTTTAAAATTTGCCTCTTGATGTTATGCATATTACTAAAACTTGTTACTAAAATATTGTATTTTATTTATTTGTTTTTTTTGTGTGTGCGTGTGATTCAAATAAATAGTTGTCTTCACTCTATTGTCTTAAAATATCTGTGCTTCTACATAAACATGATTTTTTTCCCGTTTGGTTTAAGGGTTTCCTCTCTATACCATTCTTTGTTTATTTTTCAATACAACTCGTACATAGTACCTTCATGTCTAGTTAATTTCAGACTATTAGATTGCTAACCATTACTCTCATCCTGGCATCAGGTTGGATACAACCATATCAGGTTCGACAAAACAGGAAAGCAACGAGGGCAGCCGTCTTTTTAAGATAATGGCTAAATCTTTCTCCAAAAGGTGGCAAAGCGGAGAAATTAGCAATTTTCAGTACCTCATGCATCTCAACACATTGGCAGGACGAGGATACAGTGATCTAACCCAATATCCAGTGTTTCCATGGGTTCTTGCAGATTATGAAAGTGAAAATCTGAACTTTTCAGATAGAAAAACATTCCGAAAGCTGGACAAACCCATGGGTTGTCAAACGCCAGAAGGTGAAGAAGAATTTCGGAAAAGGTCAGACCTAATCCTGAATAAAGTATACTTTCTTCACTTGCTTAGATTTTCTCTGTGAAAAGTAACAAGGTTATGGTAAAGTTTGGTGCTGTATGAATGATTGTCTCATTAAATATTTTTATTGGTGGATGTACTATCACTCCTTATATTTTCTATTTCCTCTGTATTTCAGATATGAGAGTTGGGACGATCCAGAGGTCCCAAAATTTCATTATGGTTCTCATTATTCAAGTGCTGGAATTGTCCTTTTTTATCTTCTGCGCCTGCCACCGTTTAGTGTTGAAAACCAGAAGTTACAGGGAGGCCAGTTTGACCATGCTGATCGCCTTTTCAACAGTATTAAAGATACTTGGTTTAGTGCAGCTGGCAAGGGCAATACATCGGACGTGAAGGAGCTTATTCCAGAATTTTTCTATATGCCGGAGTTCTTGGAAAACCGTTTTAACCTTGACTTGGGAGAGAAACAATCCGGAGAGAAGGTATGATCTGGATAAAAAACTCTTAACATATTTTTTTGTTGCCTATACTGAATTCTCTGCTCAAAGATTTCCCGAGTCAAAGTATTTATTTAGTCCGAATGACATATCCTTTCCGTTCCTAAATAAAGAATATTTATCATATCCTATATTTATTTCAGGTTGGTGGTGTTATCCTACCTCCATGGGCCAAAGGCAGTGTTAGAGAGTTCATCCGGAGGCATAGGGAAGCTCTGGAATCAGATTTTGTTTCAGAAAATTTGCATCATTGGATAGACCTTATTTTTGGATATAAACAGAGAGGAAAGGTACGAGCTAACATTCTTTACCGTTCACAGTGCTATTTAGTTATTTTTTTTAGTCAGTCAGTGGCCTTTTATGGGCCTTGATAGTGTTCCAATTCTATCTTAGGGCCATCTTAGAATAACTATAACTTTAATGGCTTTATAAGTGTTGAAAATATAGCTGCAAAATTATAAGTTGAAGTTGTTTTGTAGAAAAAATATATCAAAGCAGCTGTAAATATGTCATTATTGCATGAGAAAATTACGAAAATGTAATGTAACAGCGTTAAGTCACCGAATCTTAAAGGACTTCTGTGGGAAATTGAAAATATTACATGCAGTTGCTATTGTCTTAAGAGGATAAAAAAGGCACTAATGATTTAAGAAGAAAAAAAACATATTCTAGTTGTTTAAAAGTTACATTAATGTTAAACTTTAGAAATCAAGAAATACTATACTGAACACCTTTAAATAAACTTTTAATTTGAAGGATTTAGAAACCATCTAAAAAATCTCAAATTGGCCCCAATTCTGTCCCTATGTATCTTCTTTTCACTTCTGACTTGTTTTTCACTTTCAGGTAACTTATTCTACTTAGGCCTCTTTTTATACTCCCACGTGATACAATGCCATTACGTTTATTTTTTTCTTCTATGGCTTATAGTTTTAACGGTTTTCCACGAATTATTCTGCAGGCGGCTGAAGAAGCTGTGAATGTTTTCTATCACTACACTTATGAGGGGAGTGTAGACATAGACTCGGTTACAGATCCAGCAATGAAAGCGTCCATTTTAGCACAGATTAATCACTTTGGGCAGACACCAAAACAACTATTTCAAAAGCCCCACCCCAAAAGGCGACCTGACAAGAAGGTTCCTCCCCATCCTCTTAAGTATTCCGTCCATCTTGTTCCACGTGAAATACGCAAGACTCCATCTTCCATCACTCAGATTCTTGCTTTCCACGATAGAATTCTTGTGGCTGGAGTGAATACTTTGCTCAAACCCAGAACATATACGAAATATGTTGCATGGGGTTTTCCAGACCGTAGTTTGAGATTTTTGAGCTATGATCAAGACAGACTTCTCTCAACACACGAGAACCTTCATGGAGGCCACCAGATTCAGTGTGCCGGTGTGAGCCATGATGGTCAAACTTTGGTCACTGGAGCAGACGATGGACTAGTTTCTGTTTGGAGAATCAGTAGGGACGACTATCGCATTGTTCACCACTTGCACTTGGAGAAGGCACTAAGTGCACACACAGCCAGAATCACATGCCTCCATATCAGTCAGCCATACATGTTGATTGTGAGCGGATCAGATGACTGTTCTGTCATTATATGGGATCTCAGCTCGTTGGGCTTTGTTAGGCAGCTTCCGGAATTTCCTGCACCGATTTCAGCAATTTATGTGAATGACTTGACCGGAGAGATTCTGACCGCTGCTGGAATTTTACTTGCCGTTTGGAACGTCAATGGAGACTGCCTCGCCGTTGTTAACACATCCCAACTGCCATCTGATTTCATTCTCTCCGTGACGAGCAGCACATTTTCTGATTGGCAGGACACTTGTTGGTACGTGACAGGTCATCAGAGTGGGGCCGTAAAGGTGTGGCATATGGCTCACTGCACTAACATGGATAATGCCCAAATCAAGGCAGCTAGTAGTGGCATGGGAGTGCTAAACTTGGGCGGTAAGTCACCAGAATACAGACTCGTTCTCCGCAAAATACTGAAGTTTCACAAGCATCCAGTTACGGCCCTTCACCTAACTAGCGACCTCAAGCAATTACTGAGCGGTGATTCCAGTGGGCATTTGACGTCATGGACAGTACCAGACGAGAGCTTGCGAGGCTCATTCAATCATGGGTGATTCCGGGGAAAAAAAAAAGCAAGGTGAAGTGTCGTTAACTTGAGCCCTAGGGGCATTCTTTACTACTTATGGTGGAAACCATTGTGTGGGTTTTGTGAGTCCATCCTTGTTCGAGGGAGAGAGACGGGAAAAGAAGAATCAAGACAGCAGGGCTGGCCTGGGATTGAACTATTGAAACAGGTAAACAAAAAAGGGAATCGAAAACAACGATGAACCCTCTCATAAGCTTCTAACAAATTAAATGCCACAAACCTACAATAGCACGAGGTTGTGCTTGTAACACGATATGTGCACATAAGCTTCGGCTATGCAGTTGTAGCTTTCGGAGGGAATGGTTGGGGATGTTTGTGGTACTGTTGGAGAACATAGGTGTATTAGGTTTGGTTATATTTGATGTAAATAGAGATGGAAGAAACTAACATTGTGTAATGGAGGAGATGTATAGAGGAAAAGAGTGTCCAATAGTTGTTGGAAAGCTTGTGGAGGGACAGTAAATTTGTTGAGTGGCTTTGTCTTTCAACAATTTTGTGAATTTTTTTGTTGGCATAGTGCAGTTTGGCACTTTTGCTTCTGATTTCATGCTATCAAATGCAGAGTCCAATTCAATTCCTCATCTGTTTTTAGATGCTGAAAATAGTTGCAAAAAGAACTTTGAGGAACAAACACAGGATTGACAATTGATAGTCTTTGCTTCTGGAAAATGCTTCCTCAAAGACTCAGGAGAGCATTTAGTTAGGATTGTATTTTGTCTCTTCTATCTCTGATTACTTCTCGGGTCAGGTCTGTTTGAATAAAACCGCACATTTTATGCCTAAAACACAAAAACCGACCGGAAATCCGCAAACCGACTTGTCAAATCTACATATAGTTCAAGAGATTTGGGTCAAAGTTGGTTATCCCAAAGTCAAGTGTGAGAGCAGATCTCTGAATCTGCATACACTACCATTTACTGCTAGCTAGGAAGTGGTGACAGATTGTTTTTAGCTTTTGAGCAGCTAGTGTAGCCTCTATTGTAGCAAGACAAAGACTATGGCTCTGCAATCTGCATTGCATACAACATATGGTCATGTGTATGTTCAGTGGTAGTAATCATTTTCTATGTGAAACAGTTGGACCACCCTACTCTATACATATAGTCTTTTTCTTACTTCCTACCTCGTTGATAACACTTCATCCATGACCAATTCATGGTTATTTTGTTGGAAAATATGTACCTGTATTTTATATGTATCTGAAACACGACGAACAAACATATGTTAGAAGATCATTCAATGAATATTTTTGTCCCATCATATTCTACTCTTTTTTTGTTATTTTTATGTGCCTTTATATAAGCACATACCAAAATATGAAACTGAAACTTATATGACAGTAATTTGTAAAATGCGAATAATTGCATGCATTTTTTCATTAAAAAAATGTATAAGCCGAGTTGTTCAAATTCACACATTTTACAAGTATAATTCGCACCCGGAGCCGCAACCCGAAACGCAGGACTAATTTTGTAAAGTTCAATTTTCTTTTCCACTAACCAGCCCATTACCCAACACCTAGACATTAACACGAGTACAGAACTTTGTTGTTATGTTTTACTTGAACCTTTTTTATTTCAATGTTTAGCACATCTGTGTTTACAAAAAGTTTACCTCTGATTTATGGGCTGGGCCTCATTACTATCTTTCTTCTTCTCCCATTTACTGCTCAACTCAACAACTGCATATGCATTAAAATTCAGTCTGTTTCTGCTGTCTCTCATTCACATGTTGCTTTCTCTAGCTCTTTAGTATAGCCTAGCCTAGCCTAGCCTGCCTAAAGCTCTACACCTACTTATATAGCTTAGCTACTACTGTGTTTATGTCTACCCTCACTCACAGCTGTTACCTCTTAGGGTTTGCTTGATCATCTTATAAAATTTGGTTGTATAAGGTCGTCTTTTGTTCATTGTTGTACCAAAATCTGTTTATGTTATCTAGTCTTTCTTTAGGGGTAACGATGGATGGGGGCTTAATTTTCGGTCTCATAACACGTAATGTACCAAAATTTTAAAATATAGTTTTGGGAATACTTAAATTATGTACACGTCCGTCGTCCGTTAAATTTAACGGAAAAGTTCAATTTTTTTGGTCATGTGCAAATCACATGATCATATAATAATAAATTTCCCAAAATACCCTTAACTTTCTCAAAACTAATTTCTTTTAAACCATATTTTCCCCTAACTGGTTTTCATATATGTTTTGTATGTTTTTATGTTAGTAGCTGTATACATGCCCAATGAACAAAGAATTGAACATGGACTAGCTCATATTGTATCTATAAAGCAAGTATTCTCATTTTTTTAGTTTGATGATTGCTTTCTTTTTTCCTTAGAAACAAATAGACATCCGATTTAAGAGCTCAGACACAGTTTTGTTACATCTAATGATCTAGTATTTTTTTGGATTTACTTATTCATGAGTGCCTCTTTTGATTTCATTGAGATTTGTTTTTTTTTTTTACAAAAAAAAAAAAGAAAACTTGAAAACTCAGATACCGGCGACCGGGAACTTCAAACTATGAAGTTCCCGGTGCCGGTAACTTCATAGCTTCGAAATATTCGGTCGCTGGAATCTGAGTTTTCCAGAATTTTAATATATAAAATAATAACCATCCAACTATATGTAAAAACCCTCCAATAATTTGTCCAAACTCAAACTAAATAAACAAAATCAAACTCAAATCCTCTCATGAAACAAACATAACCGAATCTGAAATATACACACGAATCCACTTACTTGCTCCACAGAAACAAATAATTTCATGCACAACCATCAACCACAAACACCATTAACCAAGAAGAAGAAGAAAAGAAAAAAAGAAGATGATGTAATTATGTAAAGGTGGTTCAGGCCAAACAACCCAAGTTTACATATTTTGAAGGTCAGAAGAAGAAAAAGAGACAAGGAAATTTTGCCCATTTTAACCATTTTAATGGACATGTGCCTAGCACATGGGTTAGGAAGTTAAATTTTCCGTTAAATCTAATGGTTGACACGTTTGTAAATAATTTAGATACACCCAAAACTACGTTTTAAAACTTAGGTACGTTATGTGTTATTTGACCGAAAATTGGGCCCCCATTTGTTATTTCCCCAAGTTTCTATACAAGCTACAATTTCTAAGCCTTAAGGAGGTCCGGTTTGTGAATTTATAAAGAAAATATGGAAATGGAGTTGACAAATTATTGTGACTCAAACCAATGACAAAGAGAGCCTGAAACTTGACAAGGGAAATATGTAGAGGTCCTGCAGGAAGAGAACAACCAGAGAAGTGAAGAGGACAAGGCGTGATCACTCCATTGATCATCCTCTGACGACGAATCCACCCAATCAAGCTTGAAATCCGTAAGTCTTGTTAGGTTATGAACAAACCTTGATAATTTCGGTTTGCAGAGAGATTATAAGAGTGAGCAAAGTTGTGTTTTGGTTCAATTTTGGTTGATTTTGGATTTTGAGATTTGTAATTGGTTGATGTTAATTGATGTTAAACTAGATGAAATGTTGATTTTTATGTGTATAATTTGATTATAACATACCTAAAATTTGTTGATAAAAAAAGGAATAAGTACTCCTGCGGTCTCTGTACTATCCAATTTATTCCCACGGGGTCCCTCTACTTTGTTTTTTCCCACTGGGTCATAGTTGGGCAATTTTCATTCCTGTGAAATACATTCCGTCAAATTCCCTAACGGTTCCGTCAAGTCTAGCTGACGTGGACAAAATTTGAAATT
>JAYMTA010000522.1:0-27467 GCA_036897625.1 Pelargonium cotyledonis
ATATATATATATGACGAGCTTGATTACAGTAATTAATCTGATGATGAAATGAAGGTCGGTTCTATGCATTCGAGAAAGCGCACAGGTTGGATCAGAACTCCAGCGGCCGTGGTGTCAGGCAGTTCAAGACCTCTCTCCTCCAAAGGCTAGAGCGGGTATTCAATTCTTCGCTTTGGCTTCGATTACGTGTCAGATTTCTATTGGTCCGCACTGTTTTTTTTTTTTTTTCCAAAATATGTTCTCTTTTGATTTTCCTCCAGCAGTTACAGTTGCAGCAACTGCTCGATTTTCCGTCATTTTCGTCCTCCTATTCCTTTCTACTTTCGATTGCTTTTTTGTCTTCTCTCTCTTCGAATATGATCCACTGGTTTGTCATTTATGGCCATTTTCGTGCTTGCGAAGAGGAATCGGGAATGAAGTGTTGATGGAATTTGCAGGATAATGCCTCCAGTCTGGCGTCTAGGGTTGAGAAGTCTGATGCAAAAGAAATCGAGACCTTCTACTCGCAGTACTATGAGAAATATATCACGCAACTGCAGAAGGCAAAGAACGTTGATAGGTACTGAACTCCAATTTTTATGGCTCGATTGTTTGTTTGTTTGTTTGGTTGTTTTAACTCTAATTTGTTGTTGCTTTTGTTGCTGTTGACAGAGCCCAGCTTGGCAAGGCCTATACCACTGCAGGAGTGCTTTTTGAAGTTCTCTGTGCTGTTAACAAGACTGAGAAAGTTGATGAAGTTGCCCCAGAGGTTGGTCTCAACTTTCAATCCATATATATATATGTGTGTGTGTGTGTGTGTGTAATTTTTCTTATTACTGCATTATATAGTGTTTTGTTCGCGGTATCGAATTGTACAATTAGTGAAATAATCCTCAATATTGTTTCTTGGGAGTGTTTAGATTATTGCAGCAGCTAGAGATGTCCAGGAAAAGACTGAAATCTATGCTCCATATAACATTCTTCCCCTGGATGCTGCTGGGGCTTCTCAAGCTATCATGCAGCTTGATGAGGTATACTGTAAATTCTGTTTCGAACTGTTGCTGATTATCACAATTCATGATAGCATCTTTTTTAATTTCCTTCTGTTCTACTAGGTTAAAGCTGCAGTGGGTGCATTGTCCAACACGCGTAGCTTGACCTGGCCATCTCTCTTTGAGCAGCACAGACAGGCCACAGGAGATTTAGACGTCCTTGATTGGCTAAGGGCCATGTTTGGGTTCCAGGCATGTTGTTCAAATCAGAGATGAGATTTTGTTTGATTATGTGACGATACTGTTTGTTTTCAAATGACTGACTTGTGCGTTTGGTTTATTTCAATGACTTAAGTACAGAGGGACAATGTCAGGAACCAGAGGGAGCATTTGATTTTACTACTTGCCAATAATCACATAAGGCTTGAACCGAAACCTGAACCTCTCAACAAGGCACGTGAAGATTCTCTCACTTCAGATTGTATTTCTCTTCCATTGTGGTACTTCATGAATTATGGTATTTCTGTGTGGTCCATACATGATAACATAACACTATATCATTCTAAGTGCTCCTAAACATCTATGAGCGACAGAGCATAGGTGTTTAATACAGCGTACATATGTTTGAGAAATTAACTTTCAGGTCATAGCAAAATCCATATTCTTAAATATCAAGGATGAGTTTCACATCTGGGCTGTAATTGAATTATCTACATTTTCTTCTCTGTTTAGCTTGATGATCGTGCTGTTACTGCTGTTATGAACAAGCTTTTCAAGAACTACAAAATATGGTGCAAATTTTTGGGCCGAAAACACAGTTTAAGGTAAGGACAAAACAGTTTGTGCATCTACTTCTTATAGTGGAATTTGTGAATTTTAGGTCTTAACTCAAGTTTCCATAGTATTATCTGAGAATACTGATGCTAAAGCGTACAAATCTTATTTCACATAGGCTTCCTCAAAGTGAGCAGGACATACAGCAGAGAAAGATACTCTACATGGGCCTATATCTACTCATATGGGGTGAAGCATCTAATATTCGCCTCATGCCTGAATGCCTATGCTTTATTTTTCATAATGTGCGTGGTGTTTATTTATCATTTTGGATTTTCAATTTCCAAGTCATTGACATTTCCTTATGTTTAGTAAAATTATCAATCATGTCATCTACATGACTATGGACATCTTTTATATATGCACTCAGATGGCAATGGAACTCCACGGCCTGATGGCTGGAAATGTCAGCATTGTTACTGGAGACAAAATTAAGACTTCTTATGGTGGGGATGATGAGGCTTTCCTGCGGAAGGTTATAACACCAATTTACCATGTAATTGAAAAGGTATTTCCCTGTACAAACATGTGTTCTGTCCTATCCTTGAACTTCTGATTCTCAAGTATAGACATGACAATTGCATTTATGATACGCAGGAAGCTATGAAGAGCAGAGATGGAAAAGCTCCTAACTCAACTTGGTGTAACTATGACGACCTGAATGAGTATTTCTGGTATGTATCGTCTTTAATGTGTCTATTCAAGTGTTATTGGGGTATTATGTGGAGTTATAAAGCCCCCTCATATTATCTAAGTTTCGTTTTTCTCAATACTATTCAGGACAACTGATTGCTTCTCCCTCGGTTGGCCTATGCGTGACGATGGTGACTTTTTCAAATCAACACGTGATATGTCACAAGTACTCATATATTAAGTATTTTTTATGGTTAACAATAATATCTATATCAATTCTCTGAATAATAATATTTTTTTATAACAGGGAAAAGGAAAACATTTTTCTCCCAAAAAACCTGCTGGAACAACAGGCAAATCGACTTTTGTTGAGACCAGATCATTTTGGAATATCTTCCGAAGTTTTGATCGATTATGGACCTTTTATATACTGGCTTTACAGGTATTTAATAGCAACAAAGAAGAAACAGTGAAGTGACATTATAGTTACACCTGAGTTTTGGATTTTGTGCTCATAATCTAATTCTTTAAATTGTACTGTTTCAGGCAATGTTCATTGTTGCATTTAGTGGCGTTTCACTGTCAGGGATTTTGCGGAGGAATGTGATTTATTCTGTATCAAGTATTTTCATCACAGCAGCATTTCTGCGCTTCATCCAAAGTATGAGAATAGAGAGTTGTTTCTTAAATTTGTGAGAAAATTCTAAACCCAATTAAAGTTCTTACCAATAGTTTAAGCAGCATAGAAGCTGTTTTGACAACTATCTGTTGGAATCCAAAATTGTTATGACAGATAAAAGAAATGCAGTCATCATTTGAAATGTATAATCTTCAAACTAGTTTCTTAAAAGAAAAGGGAAATGGAACAAATTTGAAATATTTAATTATATATTTTAGTACATATATAATATAAATAAACTAATATGTTTTTACAATGTATATTGATATGCTGTATCATGAATGACTTGTGTAATCTCACATTGTAGAGCAAGCATTATTTCATCTACACATATATATGAGCTTTGGCCTAGTTTGCTTTTTGGACAAACTCATGTTTACTCAGAAAATCTTTTATATTGCTCATCTACCTTTGGCCTATGTCTTCTTAAAAGTTTTTTTTTTTTCTGAAAGGAGGTAGATGTAAAGGCACAGTTTTTCTGTTTTTATTCTATGTGTAGTCTTCTACTTTTTTAGTGCCTTTTACTTAAAGTTTAAGTAAGATTATATGCAATATATATTGTGCTGGAATCAAGGTTATCCTAGCTGTTTCATTTCTGGTCAGTTTAGTCTGGTGCCAGTGTAGTAAGTGCTAACCAGAACAGTCAACTCCTATATTCAAAGGTCTGAAAATTTCAGCCTGTTTTCAGTGCTCCTGAAACAGAACACTGAATTGTCCATAACTTTTATTCTTGCATGGAAACTGAAAGACCTACCAGAACAGAACTCATAACAGATTGTTCATAATTTCAAAACATATATGTAATAGTTCCTTGAAATTTCTCCATCATGAACAACAATGATTACAACCTTTAAAAATCTGGAAGAATTTTAAAGTGTGTGATTGTAGTTGGTTATTAGAAGATTTTCTGAATGCATTTACTAACTCAGTTAAATTGATATTGGAGTCTATAGTCTATAGTAAATAATAAAGATAAAATTTCAATGTCTTGATTATTCTTGAGCTGACTTGATTTGATTAATTATAGAATGTTTGGTTTGACATTACTGTTGAGTTTGTGACCTTTCACCCTTGTTTAATTCTATTTAGCTAATATGTTGCTTAAATATGAAACTTGTTGTAGAACTCCATGATGCATATATTTGTGTGAAGAATGACCTAATTTATCTGCATGCATGAACCTTTTGTAAGCTTGCTTGTCCATGTTTTCAGTTTGTGATTATGAGTGTCTTGACACAAGGTCTTGATTTGCTTGTACTCATTTAAATTTTTCTATCTGAATCAGGTATTCTGGATCTTATTTTGAACTTCCCGGGATATCATAGGTGCACGTTCACTGATGTCACAAGAAACATGCTCAAGATGATTGTTAGTTTTGCATGGGCTGTCATTCTTCCTGTATTATATGTGAATTCCTCTGATGCCCCCAAAGCATTCAAAAAAATGTTTGCATTTGTTAGTGAAATAAAGGGTGTTCCACCTCTATATATGATGGCAGTGGTAGTATATTTGCTTCCTAATTTATTAACAGCGGCATTATTCCTTTTTCCAATGCTTCGACGCTGGATTGAGAACTCAGACTGGCTTATCGTTAGGTTGCTTTTATGGTGGTCACAGGTATACATATTATCATCTGCCTTCTCTTCTTTCCTTTATTCTCTTGTGTGTTTCATAGTGTTAAATTTCAATAACGGGCTAAATACAATGGCTTGGGCTTCCACTACTAAAAGGTCAACCTTGTTAATAGGGTTTCACTTACACCATTATTTAGCCACTTTACCTCATATTTTACCAATGTGGATCACTTAACATATAGCATAGTTTATTTGATTTTTGTCTAGTTGGGTTGACTTGTAGTATGCAGCAGAAATTTATTGGATTCTATGGAGAGAAAAAAGACCCACTAAAAGAGTTCCGTACTAGCTAAGAAATGTCTCCTTAGGTCAATTTTGTGTAAGCTAGAGAACTTATTGTGCTAAGTGTTCTCAACTAAAGAAAAGCTATGGCCTGTGACTCTTGTTGTAGGCAGACATTACTGGATATATAGACTCAGATAGCTATTGTTTGGAAACTCTTATAAATTTTGACATGCTGTCAGTGACTACAAAAGCTATTTCTCTAATAATCGTAGAAACCTAAATAGTTGTAGTTATCTACTTCGAGGTTGCATCTTGCGAGATAATCCTCACCTGTAGTTCTGTAACGTAAATTTTGATAAATTCAGTTACTTTTCATCTCAAATTGGAGCTATCTTTATTGTAATGTTTGTTTAGGTTATAATATATTATCACCGTAATCATTTCTCTGGATTGTCTAAAAGTAAATAACTTAAGTTTGTGCTGTTTAGATTGTGTTCATGCATGCTTATTAACCAATAATATGCCTTAGATTGTTGGGGTGTCTCTTTGTTGATGATTTATCAGATAAATCACCAAACTTAATGAGACTATGGGGACGGTTAGACTTCAATTTTCCATTTCATACATGATAGCAATATTAATGTGAATACTAGTTTGCAATCAAAATAGATTTTTGCCGGGTTGAGGCTGTAATATACTTTCGTAACACTTTAGGAAGGAGCAGAAAGTGTGAGTACACTACCTATATATATATATATATATATGCGTAAGATTTATGTACATTTGAATCAATCATGGACTTTATAGACCGATTACTTGTCTCATTTGAGTTTCATAGTGCCATATCATCATCTTTAAATTATATAGTCAATGTAAGTTGTGGTCTGTTTTGCTCCTGCGCACAGTTTTAGTTGAATCAGAAGCATAGTTCTCTTATTGACATTTTACTCAAGTTATATGCAAATGTTGTTTCATCTATTGACAACATTGTTTGCCATCTGCAGCCCAGAATTTATGTTGGGAGGGGAATGCATGAAAGTCAGTTTGCACTTATAAAGTGAGTTGAGAGCACACTTTTTTCACTCTGATTTAGTCATAGATTTTATATCTTGCATTCTTCTAATGTTACTTCTTTCACTATTATGTTTAATGTCAGGTATACTATCTTTTGGGTGTTACTTCTTTGTTCCAAATTTGCATTTAGTTATTTTATCCAGGTAATCTGCTTGTTTGCCATAATTTTTTTTAGTATTTTTTTTAATTGTTAGTTGATTACATGAGGGCATCCAGGATTCTTTTTACCATTTATCTATTTATTCCTCAGATAAAACCTTTAGTGAAGCCAACGAAAGATATAATGAATATTCGTAGTGTCAGATATGTTTGGCACGAATTTTTCCCTGACGGTATATTTGCTCTGTTGCTCTGTAAAATATTTTCAGTTCAATTTGTTGTTTTCTTGTTTGAAGACTTTTTTTCTTTTGTAAATATGCAGCTAAAAACCACTATGGAGCCGTTGCCACACTCTGGGCACCAATAATCACCGTGCGTTTTGCTAACTTTGTCCATATATGTCAATAGTTAGCTCAGTTGCAGTAGTATGACCACTCCAAAAATTGTCTTTCTAGAGGAAATCCTCATTGATTTACAACTTAAATGCAGGTTTATTTTATGGACACTCAAATTTGGTATGCTATTTTCTCGACCCTGTATGGTGGTTTTGTAGGAGCGATTGATCGTCTAGGAGAGGTAATCCTTCTTACTGTTTCTTCCCCCCCTAGCTTAAGAACTACTTCTGAACTCTTCCCTTGCAATGTTGAGTCCGGTACTAAAATACATCATCTGGATTTAATCGTCTATACATCTTCACTGAACTTTCATGCTCGTTCATTGTTATTGTTTTCTACATGCCACTAAAATCCTAAGAATCTTCATTGATCGAACCATGAATGCAGTGAGATGGCTACTAGCTTGAATGCCCAACTGGTTTCAGTTAAAAAGTTATTTTCGGTGGAATATGAATTTCCTTAGCCAGCCAGCCCTAGGAACTCAGTTAATGACATGTCGTTGGGTTGGTTTTCTGGCATGCTTTAAGTGGGAGTGAATAGGACTATATAAAGATTGGCAGTGTTTTTTTTTTTTTTTTTTTTTTTGGTGGGGGTGGGGGGGGGTGGAATGAGATAGCCAACAGTTCATTCTTGCTTTGTGTCGCCTAGATGTTTTGGCCATATCCTATGAAATTTAATTATCCATCAATTAAGAGCCTCACTATGCACTCTATAGTCATCATGCAACAATCCTTGCTTATGCATTATTATGTTTGTTTGTCATGCATTTAAAACCCAATCTTTTTTTGCTTATGTTAAATTGAAACCATATTTGAACTTCAATGCTCATAGTGCTATATTTGATCGTATGTAGTTAGATGTTTTACAAGTTTGATCTGGGATATGTTTCTTCTAAAACCTTTTTGATGAACTCAGAAAAATTATTCTTTTGATGTTTAATTTATTACAGGGACTTCAACGATTCTGCACAGAGCATGGGATTAAGCTATCAAAGGTAATTGGATAACTGTGAACTGTCCTTTTCCGTTCTTTATGAGTAGCTTTTGTGTTTTCTTCCTAATTTGTTTTAAGTGGTTTTCCTTGTAATGGGGATGAATAAATGCTGACAAATCCATGCATTTCTCCAGGTAGATCATATATTCCTCTCTCGTGTTTGCTCAGAGACTACTGGTGGAGTTCCAGGTTTGTCGCTTGATTAAATAGCAAAGGACAAATAAATTTTTGGTCATTAACTGTTTTACCTCAACACTTTTACCAAAAACAGGTGACGTGCAACTAGATTTTGTATCTTAGATCTTAGTATAATCTCCCAAATTCACAGTTTTTACTTTGTCTTGCAGGTTTGTTTTTGACTTTGGCGGGCATGGGGGATGAAGGCTTGTCTGTGAGTACTATATTGAATTCCTTAAGTACATGCGCTTTTATTAATTGATTAATCCTAGTTCAATGGTGGTTAGCAACTCTACCATGTATCATTTTAAGATGTAGTCTCTACTATTTTGAAGGTCAACCTATGGGGTCCATCTGATCTTAAGTATCTTGTTAATGCAATGAGCACCTTCATCCCAAATGCTGCCATGGTTCACACCCAGAGCTTCGGACCAGATCCTAGTTCAAATGCAGTTCCTGATCCAATTAAGCCTCCAGAGCCCATTGTCCTCATTGAAGACGAGCTTGTCAAAATATCAGCTATTCTCCTACAGCCAAGGTGCTCAGGAGGGTCTACGATCTTGAATGCAGGAGCCATTGCAGATAGTTCTATAGAGAAGGGCTGTCTAAAAGAAAGAATGGATCAGTTTACACAATATAATGCTTCAAACAAGAAAGCTTGGCCAGCAGCAAAGCCTGGTGATATTTCTGTTATTTATGTTTGTGAACTACCTGAAGTTAAGGGTAAATTTCATCCTGAAAGAGCCATGGCTCTTGGTTTGAGACCCGGGCCAAAATATCAAAAATTACAACGAGGGAGTTCAGTTGAGTCAGATCAACAAGATATCATGGTGGGTCTCAATAGCAATGAATCAAAGTGAAATCTGTTACCTTTTCTCTTTTCTTTACTTTTGATGTATCTGAAGTCTCTTTTGCAATTTATTTTAATATTTGACACGATTCTTTGTTGCCTAGATTCATCCAAGCGATGTAATGGACCCTTCTCTTCCTGGTCCCATCGTTTTTCTTGTTGACTGCCCTACCGAGTCTCATGTGCAAGAATTATTGTCCATGCAATCTCTTAATCATTATTATGTAGATGACCTACAGAATCCAACAGATGGCGCTAAATCTGTAAGTTGCATCATTCATTTAGGCCCTGCGCCCATTGTAAGTAGTCCCAACTATCAGAAGTGGATGGCGAGATTTGGTTCAGCCCAACATATTATGGCAGGACATGAAATGTGAATCCCTTCCCTACAAATATTGTTAACTTTTGTTAATTGATATTTTCTATCAGCTTACTCATTGATATTTGCAGGAAGAATGCGAAGATTCCAATCCTAAATTCCAGTGCAAGAATTGCTACACGACTTAATTACTTGTGCCCTCAATTCTTTCCCTATCCGGGTTTTATGTCTCGTCAGCTCCTTAACTACTCAGCACCAGAGCCAACTGCTTTAAGTGAGGTTTGTTATTACATCTTCAGATACCAATGCTTATAATAGTGTTTTTTGGGATCGGCTATGGTTGAAAATGTCCCCAAGCTAACAAAGTAGTTGATTTGGTTTCATTTTATAGGTTCCTGTTTCAGAGCTTTCTGAAAGCATTTCAGCTGAAAATTTACTGAAGGTATGAAAAGCTGGTGTACACGATAGTATTTAATACTCCATCCGTTCTGGAATGAGTGTCTTGGTTTCTATGTTGAGAAAAATGAATGAGAAGTTAGTTAATGTTGTACATTTTTTCGTGTAATCCTATGAACATATGTTGTAGCAAACTCAAGAGATACTAACTAGCTTATTATAGGGATAATATTTAACTTATTTTGGGACAAAAATACAAGGAAAACATGACACTTTTTTTGGGAAGGAGGGAACATCAAATAATACATCCTTGCATTGATTGCCTTGTCACTGAATATCATATATACACACACAGGCTGGACTTTGTTAATATTGTTTTGATGCTTTTATTTGGTTATCCCCGTCTCTATATTCCAATATATGCTGAATTTGTAACTCCCAACTAATGTTTCAGCCCTATCCCCCTTGGCTATAGAAGGAAAGTTAAGCCATTTTGGGTGTGTGGAGTTCTGCTTTGTCTTATTTAATAGGCCCTTACGTTTTGACGCTTAATGCATGATCTAAATTAGTTTTGGATTCTAATTTTGTCCATTTGAACAGTTCACTTTGCGCCCTTATGCTCAACTAGGATTGGACAGATCTTGTGTTCCAAGTTTGATGACTTCCTCAGACATCACTAATGAGTTACTTTCAGAAATTCCAGAGATTGAAGATGCTGCCCAAGATGTTAGCCGGTTTTGGTATGAGTCGGGAAAAAGGAACGAAAAGACGACGTCAATGCAAGATAATAACACCTTTATTGAAGAGCCTTGGTTGAATGAGAGTACACTTCCTAGCTGTTTAGAGAATATAAAGAGAGATGATCTGGAGATAGTTTTTTTGGGTACCGGTTCCTCCGAACCATCTAAATACAGGAATGTTACTTCTATCTATATCAATCTTTTTGCAAAAGGTGGTATACTCTTAGATTGTGGGGAAGGAACCCTTGGACAGCTCAAAAGAAGGTATAGGATCAATTCTTGAGTCTTTTATAGCATAGTTAAGAGCTTTTTTCGCTTCTGATATGGCAATTTTTTCTTCATGATTATGATTTGTTTTGGTTGATGTGCTTTGGGAGCAGATATGGTGTCAAGGATGCAGACGACGCCGTGAGAAATTTAAGGTGTATATGGATTTCTCATATACATGCCGATCATCACACCGGTATAACCAGAATACTGGCTTTAAGACGTGATTTGTTAAAGGATGTCCCTCACAAACCATTGCTTGTTGTGGCACCAAGGATGCTAAAAAGATTTTTAGATGGATATCAAGCACTCGAAGATCTTGATATGGAATTCCTTGATTGCAGGCACATTACATTAGCTTCATTAGATGCTTTCGAAAGTAGTATCAAATCGAACAAAGATAACTCCTCTCCAGGAAATAGTTTTGAAGACAAAAACAATAAAAATACTTTAGATTCTACATTGTTTGCTAGAGGAGCCCCAATGCAGAGCTATTGGAAGATACCACTTAGTCCAGTTGACAGAGCTGCATTTTCACTTCTAAAGAGCTTGAAGAAAGAGCTTAGCGAAGCGGGCATCGAGTCTTTGGTTAGCTTTCCTGTTGTCCACTGTCCACAGGCATATGGCGTTATCCTCAAGGCATCCGAAAAACTCAACAGTGTCGGCAAAGTAATACCGGGGTGGAAGGTTGTGTACTCTGGCGACACAAGGCCCTGTCCGGCAGTGATAGAAGCATCTCGAGATGCGACAGTTCTAATTCATGAGGTGCGTGATAACTGATAACTGATAACTGTGTACTTTCCTTAGTTAATCACTACTATAATTTAGACACTAGGAGACTATACGGAACTGTGTTGGATGATGTGACAATGTTCTGTGAATGAATAATAGTTACTTGTAAATCACTGAAACTTAGCTACGTGTTGTGAAATAGTCATGAATTCTTGTGAAGATTAAGGTAGCTTTAGGATCAGAAGTTTTGAAATGAGAATGAGAATCAAGAATGGTAATGTGATTTTCATTACAAAATCATTTTCACAACCAAAAGATCGTAATCCAAGAGATTCTCATTCTTATTCTTGATTCTCATTCCCGAACAGAAATTCTAACTGAATTCATTGTCTTTATTCTATCAATATTAGACATGATCTGAGTTCAGAGTCAACCTAGCTTGAAGACTATTTGTTTTTCTTGATTTAGAAAGTGTTTTTACTTGTTCAAGAACATATAAAACTAGAGAAAGACTAAAAAAACAAACAACGATACTGCTCGTTCTCTTTGTTTGTTGCAGGCAACCTTTGAGGACGCCTTGATGGACGAAGCAGTAGCAAGAAAACACAGCACAACAAAGGAAGCCATAGAAGTTGGGTCCTCTGCAGGAGCATATCGCATCATTCTTACGCATTTCAGCCAGCGATACCCAAAAGTCCCCGTTCTTGAAGATTCGCAGATGCAGAGAACATGCATTGCCTTCGACATGATGAGTGTCAACGTAGCGGATTTGTCCGTAATGCCCAAGCTTTTTCCACACATCAAGCTTCTCTTCAAAAACGAGATGATAGTAGAGGAGCCAGAGGACGTGGATGCTGCAAGCGTAGCGGCTTGACATTTATACAAAGATAATGATGTTTCCGTGCTGTTCTCATCGCGGATCATTGATTTTTGTCACACCCTTTGATAGTTCGAGGATAGGATAGGACAGGAAAGGAAAAATTCATGTTCTTGATTCATACATATGGATAGGGTGTTTTTTATGTTCTAGGATACATTTGAATTCAAATGTGAACCATTCTTTAGTCTTTTGGTTAATTGTATAATTGCTAATCCTCATTAATGTATAATGTTTTTAGTTTTATTTTTTTGATAATTAAACATAATATTAAACATTAAACAGAGTAGACATACATCGAGTTATTACATAACCATTGTTTATTAAGACCTTTAAGGCCTAATTTAGCAAGACGATGAGCTGAACAACCATACATCTTTTTACATACAAAATATCACCACCAAGGTGATTATAAAAAAAGACGTGATGAATGTCCACAAGGGCTGCTCCATGGTCTACTGTCATTTCCAGGAGAACAACTAATCGTCTGAATGTCCCTGAAAAGATTAAAAGAGTTCGTAAGCACACAAACATTTTTAAGATTATTATGATTGATAAAGCTACATGCTGACAAGACAGCATCGGTTTCAGCTTCCATAGGTGTAGTTGCTTCTGATGGGCTACATAGACGGGCTAAGATTCTTCCTTTGTTGTCTTGGAGTTCCCAACCGATACCGGCTCTATTAGGCATGTAAGCCCCATCACAGAAACAAATGAAGGAAGACGACTTTTGGATATCAGCCAAGGAAGAAGGATGGTCTGGAGTGGATCCGGTCTTAGAACCAAAAGTACCCTCCCTAGACTTAGAAGTCAAGGAGTGAGCCAAAAGGGAGGCCTCTGAAAGAACTCGGGCAATGGAAAAGCTCGTTCCTCTAAAAAGAACATTGTTTCTCTCTTTCCATATTTCTCATGCAATAGCTGTGATCCAGCAAAGATTATGAAATCCCGGGGTATCTCCATTTTTAGCTTTGGACGAAAAGTCGTCAAACCATACCTTACTTGAGCCAATATTGTTTGTTCTAATCGACAGGGGGGAAGCAAACCAAGATCTTGCGCTATCAGGACAGTGGAAAATCAAGTGATCAACAGATTTCAGAAAGGAATTGCATCTAGAGCATAAGTTCGAGGAGCATAAATTCTGTTTAGCAAGGGACACTTTTGTGCATAGGGCCGAATTCAAGACCTTCCACCAAAAGACTTTAAATTTTTCCCGAATTTTTAAACTCCAGAGATTCCTCCAATTGATAGAGAAACCAGGAGGGGGAAGAACACTAGGATTGCGAACTTCCTCACAGATAGCATAAGCAATTTTAACGGAGAAAGACTTATTGGAATCATGATTATGGTTCCAGATGAGCCTATCCCTTGCTTGACCCCATTTGGGAATATGGATGTTGATGATTTGGTTGGCAACAGGGGTAGGAAAGTATTGGACGATATGGTCTCGGTTCCAATTCTGAGGAGCTTGGTTGATGAGAGCATCGACTTTGTTATCAAATTTGAGAGGGCCCCCATCACGGAAAGGGATGAGACCCCCCTCTAGCCATTTATCCTGAAAGATTCTGGTAGTTTTCCCATTGCCAATACTCCAAAGCATATGGTCCATAAGGAAGTTTCTTCCTTTGCAAAGACTTCTCCAGATCCAGGAGCATGGCTGTCTACATTTGGAATTCCACAGGGAATTGTTGACTCCGTACTTTCCCACGAAGACTTGATGAACAAGACAGTTAGGATCATCCAGAATCCTTTTGAATTGACTAGCAAGAAGAGCGATATTGAAGCTATGGGTATGTCTCAAACCCAGCCCTTCTTTACCCTTAGGCCAAGCAAGAACATTACGTTTGATCCAGTGGATGCCTTTATCGCCTCCCGATTTTGACCACCAGAATTTAGCAATAAATCCATCTAACTACTCAGAGAAATATTTGGGCATATCAAAGAGATTCATGATGAAAATCGGTATAGAGTTGAGAGTGGACTGGATTAAGGTGAGTTTCCCCGCTTGAGATAAGAGGTTGAGCTTCCAACCTTGGAGCTTTTGCGCAATGCATTTTTTGAGATAAAGGAACATGCATTTTTTGGAGATGGTTCCTAAATCAAGGATACCAAAGTAGTGGCCTGAATTTTGAACCAACTTAAAAGAAAGAATTTCTTGGAAAATACGGATGAATCTGCGATGAGTATTTGGGCTGAAAAACCATTCCGACTTCTTTTTGCTAATGGACTGCCCAGACGCCTCTTTGAATAAGGCAATAATAGACCGGATTTTGTAACAAGCTTCGAGAGAGGGTTGGAAAAAGATAAAGGAATCGTCCACAAAGAGCAAGTGGTTAATCTCAAGGCCTCCCCTAGAGATTGAAAGGGCCTTGATTTCCTTATTCCGATGAGCTTCCTCTAAGAGCACAAAAAAACCCTCAGCAACCAAAAGGAAGAGATAAGGAGATAAGGGGTCTCCTTGTCTTAAACCCTGTCTGGGTCTGAACCAAGAGGATTCCTTTTCGTTGATTAGGATATAATATAAGATAGTTGATATGCATTGCCAGATTAATTGAATCCAATTTTGAGGGAATCCCTGTGATTCCATGATGGCCAGAAGGAAATCCCATCTAACTCTGTCATAGGCTTTGCTAATATCCATCTTAAGACCAGCCTTAAAAGCTTTCCCCTTCTTTGATCTTTTTATGGTGTGCAGAAGTTCATTTGCCAGGATGATATTATCTTGAATTCTTCTCTCTGGAATGAACCCATTTTGATAAGGGGAAATGAGAGAGACAATAATTTTCCTAAGCCTATTAGCGAAAACCTTGGAAGCAATCTTGTAGCTGAAATTACAAAGACTTATAGGTCTGAAATCAGTAGGAGATTGGGGGATATCAGTCTTAGGAATAAGGGCTATGTGGGTATTGTTGAGGTCTTTAAGCAGGAATCCAGAGTTCAAGAATGTGAGAACAGCTGAAGAAACCGAGTCCCCCACAATGTCCCAATATTTATGGTAAAAGGAACAAGGAATATTGTCCGGTCCAGGTGATTTCAAACCGCCCATAGAAAATGTGGCTTTTTTGACTTCTTTAGGAGTAAAAGGCTCTTCCAAAATCCTAAGACTCGCAGCATTAATTTTCCTATGAATTTTTGAGGAAATAGCATCGATTGCTTCAGGCCTAGTTGAAAAAGCCGGTTGGGGTTGAAACAGACAAGAGAAATGCTTTAGAATACAGTCTTGAACTTCTTTATCTGAAGAGGCCCAACTCCCATCTTCTCTGGATATTATGGATATTCTATTTCTCGCTTTCCTTTTACTGGCCATGATGTGGAAAAATCTAGTATTTCTGTCCCCTTCCAAGTCAAACTTTATTTTGGCTCGTTGTTTCCAGATCTGATTCTCCATGGCTAAAACATGCTCATATTCCAATTTGGACTGACGAAGCAGGTCGATGTCCTCGGTAGTCTGGGAGACTTCCGACGAAACCTTTTCCTGAAGGAATGAGATTTGGGATTCCAAATAGGCTTTAGTTTCTCGAAATTTTCCAAATTTGATTTTGCTCCACTTAGATAAACTAGACATCATAGATTTACACTTATTGGCAAGTTGGAACATTTGTGATCCACTCAAAGGAGAGTTCCAACAATCCATAACAATACCTCTGCAGTCCTCAGATAGGGTCCAGAAATTTTTGAAAAGCTTCATCTTTCTTCCCGGGATAGCAATAGAGGCTTGGAGGATAAGAGCACTTTGGTCCGAGACCATGATCGGAGTGGCCTGAAGAGAACAGTTAGGAAAATCCGAGAGCCAAGAGGGGGAGCAGAAAGCCCTGTCAAGAACTTCTAGGACCAAACTGCTGCCAGATCTATTGTTTGACCAAGTGAATCGAGCTCCATTTTTTGGGATTTCTGGCAAATTTGCTCAGTCTAGAAAGTCTTTAAAGGCAGAGGCACCCCGAATGGAGAGGGCCCTACTACTCGATTTATCCCTAACATTCAAAACTTGATTGAAGTCTCCCATGAGGAGACAAGGATTTGGAGAAGACCGCATCAGAGAATAAAGCAGGTCCTAAAACTCCTGTCTAGGAGTTATAGAAGGGGGACCATAAATACCAAACCAATTCCAAGAATCCCCTTTTGGATTTTTAATAGTAATGCCAACGACGTTTGTACTAAAGAAAAACACGTCCCAAGGATTAGTCGACCAGGAGGCGACCTCTTTAGAGCCTACACTATCTTCCCCAAAAGATTTAGCCCATCCTAAACCACTAAGCTTAATACCAACCTCAGCAACAGGCAATTTAGTTTCACACAGAAAAATAAAATCAGGACTAAAAGATTTCCTAAGGTCTTTGAGGTATTGAACATGTAGGGGAAGACCCAACCCCCTACAGTTCCAGGAAATAAGTTTCATGGCTCCCGGGGAGACTGTTGTGGGACAGTCTCTTCTGAACCCTCAAAATCATTCAAATCTAACCCTCCTATTGCTAATAATAGATCACAATGGTAATTAAATAATTTCTATTTAATATGACTAACAGCATCAGCAGGCCCAGTAAGCATAAAATCGGAAATTTCATCAAGAAAGTAGTCTTTTGTGTGTACCTCATCTTCTTTATTTAGAGATGGGGAACGCCTTTTCTTGGATGGGGAGTCCTCAAGGTCAGAATCTGAAGAGCGTTTCTTCGACCATGGAACTTGGGAGGAGGAAGAATCAATATCCGCAATCGCCTGGGTTTGAGAAGGAACCTCCTGGGCATACCCAGCCAGAATAGGCAAATTAGAAGCAGAGATAAAAGAGGGGTCAGCGCCCTCATGTGTTGGCCAACTGTAGAACTTCCGGCCGAATTTGCGGTGAACGGAGGGCCATGGACTGAGTGATCTAGAGGAACCAGGTCCGGTTGAACATTATCGTTGAAGTTCTGCAAAGGCTGCTCTAAATTAGCCTTTGTGCTATCCACTTTGTTATGCTCGAATAAACATACTGAAAAACAATTATACTTTTAAGATTGAAAAAATAATTTACACAATAAAATAATTAGTACACGATTGCCACGAGCTCCTCGTTCTCTGTTTCGGCACGTGGAAGAATCTGTTACCGTGCGCACACAGCGTACGTTAAGCCTTCAACATTCACCCGTCGGTGACTCACCCGCAGCTGAATCTGCCTTCTTGTTCGGTACCTTTCTTCTTCTTCGTCTTCACGTTGCCATAGAATCCTCCTCTTTATCTCTCTACAATTTTCTCTCTCTAAAAGCCCTAATTCGAGCTCTTCAATCCGTAAACCAATCAAATTTCACGTCAATTGTTCATTTTTTCTCCGCGTCGAATCACGGTTTGATCAATCGGTGAATCTATCATTGGTTAATAGTTTTTTTTTGGATTGATGTGAGGTGTTTTAACTATCGGATTGCGTTTGATTATAGTTCTTGGGTTTTCGGATTGGATTGAATTGGTTTAGAGCTTCAAATTTGTTTTTTTGGGAAATGGATTCGAGTAGAAGAGCGGTGGAATCGTATTGGAGATCGCGGATGGTCGATGCGGTGACCTCCAACGAAGATAAAGTCGCGCCTGTTTACAAATTGGAGGAGATTTGTGAGCTGTTGCGATCTTCGCATGTTAGTATTGTGAAGGAGGTCTCGGAGTTCATATTGAAGCGGCTTGAGCATAAGAGCCCCATTGTTAAGCAGAAGGTATTGGTTGCTTCGGTTATTTATGTTGTTGTTGCCTTCAAATTGATATGATTACTTGTTTTGAATGTTGTATGTTCAGAATTGCATTTTCTTGGGAAAAATGTGTGGGGGAAGATATAAAATGTTTGTATCTATGTGTATAGTTTGTGTTTTGTCTATGTAATTAAAACTTGTTATATTGATATCATGACCACCGAATGTGTGGATCAAAGATAGGGTTTGTTCTAGCTTGAATTGAGATCTCAAGTTCAAGTAACAGGGAATGTAGTTGCTTTGAAACTTTGTACGAAGAGCTCTGCGGCCCTTGCGGTCCTTTCTGGCCTGAATTTGGATTAGTAGGCACCAATGTGGTGATCATACACCAAATGGATGTGTTAAAACTTGGCAGGTAGAGCTTTGCCACTCGTGTGGTCCTCCCTGTATGGCCTTGTTTTGTACACATGTGTAAAATAGAGTAAATCATCTTTTATGGTTCCCAATTTCCTCACATTTTGTTGTATTGGCTATTGGCTATTCGGATTGGTGCATAGTACATTGGAAAAGATGAATAGTTTTTAGAATTATGGTAGAAGTGCTAATCTGAAATGTAGACTGGTATGCATTGATGGTCATATGCTCAAATTTTGTGCAGGCTTTGAGACTGATCAAGTATGCAGTAGTAAAGTCGGGTGTAGAGTTCAGGAGGGAAATGCAAAGACACTCGGTGGCTATACGGCAATTATTTCACTACAAGGGGCAGTTGCATCCTCTAAAGGGGGATGCTCTAGACAA
This sequence comes from Pelargonium cotyledonis, assembly GCA_036897625.1. Lineage (NCBI taxonomy): Eukaryota > Viridiplantae > Streptophyta > Magnoliopsida > Geraniales > Geraniaceae > Pelargonium > Pelargonium cotyledonis. The sequence goes on from JAYMTA010000522.1 coordinate 18,339, forward strand.
AGCTGTGCGAGAGACGGCTCAGGAGGCTATCTCTGCTATCTTTTCTGCTGAGGATTATAAGCCAGCTCCTGCGGAAGATCTCAACAAAAGAATAGAAGGGTTTGGGAGTACAAATTACAAAATGCCATCAGAAGATAAGAAGTCGTTTCTAAGTGGGGTAGTTGACCTCGGAAGTGCATCTATCAAGCAGGGATTTAGTAACTTTACACATGGACATTCAGTCAAAAAGAATGATAATGGAAGTTACAAAGGTCCAAATCTTCGGCGGTCATTGACTACTGAAACTGATCACCAAGATAGATATGAACCTGTTAATGAAAATACAGGTAGCTATGGGATCTCCAAGAATGTTGCAAGTGAGCCTTGGAGCCAGGAGTCTAGAGCAAATAAGACAGAAACAACCAATGGGGGCACAAGTTCAAGTTTAAGTGAGAGCAAGACTCGCGAGGAGAGATTGTTGGAGACAATTGTGACATCTGGTGGCGTACGCCTGCAACCATCTCGAGATGCCATTCAAGTTTTTCTTTTGGAGGCTGCTAAGTTGGATGCAGTGGCATTAAGTCTTGCACTCGAGTCAAAGCTCCAAGCTCCAATGTGGCAGGCATGTTTTATAATATGATCCATTTGCACTGGTTTCACTTTCATATATAATGTTACAATATTGCCCCAATTATGATCATCCTTTATATTTTGTTGTTTCCATATCGACCATGTTTCTAAATTTTTGATGGGCATTTTTGGCTTCCAGGTTCGAATGAAAGCTGCTTGTGTTCTTGAGTCAATTTTGAGGAAAAAGGAAGATGAACATTTTTCAATTGTGGCTTCTTACTTCAGTGAAAACACAGATGTCGTGGTGAGATGTTCTGGGTCTCCACAAGCTTCTCTGAGGGAAAAGGCTAACAAGGTAACACATCAGACTTGTGTACTTTTATTTTCATGCTAGTTTCTTACATTTTTAATCTAAAAGAGTGACAACAAGCATCAGGTCCGTGTATATTTTTCTATTAGATGATCCGGATTTTCTGTTTCTTATGTTTTCAATTAAACCGTTGGGTGATCCTTACCTGGCTTCACAGGTTAGTAAGTTATTTAATAGTAACAAGTTTCGGTATATTAGATTCTGTGATATAAAAAAAAAGTGCAATATTTGTATGAGGGACATTGGTTATATTCATCTTACTCATGAATAATTTCATTTTCCCATTTACTACAACATAGTTTCTCTTAAAGAAACTTCTTAAAATTGTAATTATTACAATAATAAAGAGCACCTGAAATATAATATGCCTCTTTCTATTGAACATCAACAATATTCTAGTACTTTTAGACCTTTTTTTATGGTAAAGAAATTATGGTGTGACATTTATTTTTGATGGAGTTTAAGTAATTTGTTTTGATGATATATCATACTATTATATGGAGGTTCTGAATGCTATTCTAATTGATATTTGGTGGACAGATTTTAAGCCTTCTAAATGCAGAACAAGCTAATGGCTCAGTGAGCAATCCAGAAAAGCCTATGAATGTCAGTGGTAATACTGTTCAGTTACCCGACTTAATAGACACTGGTGGTTCAAATGACTACAGTGAAACAGATGACTCCGTGATGTGGCAGAGTGATCAGAACATTGCTAATCTGAAAACACCAACAACCCCTCTAATTGATGATTTGTTTGGAGATAGTGTTGCTACTACTTTGGGCACTGACGAGCAGAAAAATGATGACGACCCTTTTGCAGATGTGTCATTTCATACTAGTGGCGAGGGTAAAGAACATGCAGATGATCTCTTTGCTGGAATGACTGTTGACAAACATGGTGTGGATGACAATCATGTATCCACAAATAAAAGTGGACCTGAACTATTTGATGTGTTTGGGTATAATTCTGGACCACCCCAAGAACAAGTCCCTCAAAAAAATGATGTTAATGACTTCGTGGCTGGTTTGGCTATTAATGAAAATGCCTCAAAGATGATGCAGAAAGGAACTACTTCTGGGGCACTATCTGAAATAATCTTTGCAGATTCTACTGCCAATCTCAAACACCAGGTTCCGAACAACGGTTTGAATGGTGGCATACTTGGTTCTCAGGTTGCTGGGATTAATGCAAATGTTTTGCCGTATAATAGTCCTCCTGGGATGATGTTCAATCCTGTATTTCCGACTCAACCTAAAAATTACAGCAACATGGCAACTTTCTTAGCTCAGCAACAATTACTGGCGACTATGTCTAACCTCCAACAGTTGGGGAATCTAAGCAATCAAAATGGTGGTATGAGTCACGTCTCTGAAACTAATGGAGGATATGCTTCAGCTCTTCCTGATATTTTCCAATTGAACCTTGTGAGTCAACCCCCCAGTTCAGGGATAAACAATACAAAGAAAGAGGATACTAAAGCATTCGACTTCATTTCTGTAAGTTCTACTTGACCCTTCCCTTTTTACGACAAATTTCAGGATGAACGTCATATACCTGTTCTGAAAGTGCTTTTTCTTTCGTTGCAATCTCAAAGTTAGTTTATGTATGCACTAGCTAAGTGAGTTCCTTTTGAAAGAATAAGAATTAGATATACTATTTTTTTATTTTTTTATAATAATTAGATATACTATTTAGTTGTTAAACAATGTATTTTTTAGCTGTGACCTGTGAAGAACTGAAATATCAGAAAATTATCATACGAGTAATAAGTCAATAACCCCTTGGAATTTTCAATATTCATATCTATTTTATTCTCTCTGTATGGTCTTAGAAAGGCTATTATTCAAATGCGTTTAAAAATTATACTCCCTCCGTCCCAAAATAAGAGACTTGGTTTCCATTTTGAAAAAAATTAGGAAAAGTTAGTGTTGTACATTTCCACTTATATTTTCATGAAAATTTGTTGTAACAAACTCGAAGGATATGAACTAACTTATTTTATGCATAACTAACTTCCTAAAAAGGAAATATGACACTTATTTTGGGATAAAAATGCAAGAGAAACATGATACTTATTGTGGACAGGAGTATTAATTACTTTTATTTTGGTGAGTAACCTATTAATAGCTAATGGTTGGATTTTTTTTATGCGAATGAAACTCGTATCTTTTTCTTACTATCATTCTTATTTTCATCCCACTTCCATTCTCAAATGGTTGTATCCTTCTAATCAGAGAGACAATATTGCATGTATATAGACAAAAAAATCATATTCTCATTACCGTACCCATATCATTTCATCCGAACCCTAAGATATTTGATATGTAAGAGTTTGACATTTTGTCGTCTCTTGTCTTCAGCTAATAAAAAAGTTCTAATTCCCAACTTGAATCCTTGACTGCCTTGTAGGATCATATTGCTTTGGCTCGTGATCCAAAGAGGGTGGCTTAAACCCTTGACCTTTTTCACCATGGATGACCTCCACAGCACTAAATGAAAGGTAAGCTAACCACTTGCCATTTATGGAATGTGTTCCCGCGAAAACTGCAGGTTTCTGAACCAACAAGTCTGGGTGAAAATTCTTGTAGATTGTGTTTAAGATGCAACAAGAGTGGAAATGTTAGTTTTTTGTTAGCTTTTTTTAAAACTGTAACGTAGACTTGTATCCTAAATAGAGTGTTATCCTCGTCCTTGCGTTAAATATTTCCCCATATTTTTTGTGTGCTTCCCTCCACGAGAAATACCAAGTATTTGGACAAAGAAGTTAATAATAAAAGAAGCATGTTTTGTTATATTTGTGCATGAGTTGAGATTGCAAGAAGATGTGCTAGATCTAAACTATTATTTCTCTGGGGATGATCTCTGTGAGTTTCTGAATCCAAAATCTCCGGTTCAAGCAAATATTGAGTTCGTCTTCATAAACTATAGTTGAAGTTGGTCAATATATCCATATCCATACTCATTAAAGTTCGAATTTGGTAACCTTATTTGTATTCACAATATCTTGCTATGCCATCAAGTTTCTGCAGGATGCCAATAGGTGACCGTTAGTGTTTCATGATAGATACAATTTCAGCAATGTGCATGCTGAAAAGAATGGAACATTCTTCCACAAAAGGAGACTTTCTTATCTTTTGTCCTAAATTGAGTCTCTCAGTTAATGAGTTAGTTATATCATCTTGATTTTGTTGCACCCTAAGGATATATGGGTACTAGAGAGAGACTAACACTTACTAATTTATCCTTAAATTTTACAAAAAACAAAAAAAAAAATAAGTCGCTCATTTTAAGACCAATGAAATAACATCTTTAAGACTTCTAAACAATGAGGGTGAGTTTACCACAACCATAAGACACTTTAGATTTACCTTCGCTAATATTTCATGCTCGTATTAAAAAAATTTGGCCCGATTGCAAGTCCACTTGTCACTTTAGGAGAGACGATTTTAGTATGAACTTTCATGTATCATGAATACCATATAACAAAGAAGAATAGAAAATCATGCATTGCATAGAGGTTGAGAGAACAGTTTTCATTTCTGGATGTACTCAGTTTCCATTTGTATAGAATTAAGATTACATCTCCTAGAGGAAAATAAAAAGCTAAAAGACCTAAAGAGGAATATACAATTTTTGTTCATTTACCACATCTATATGCATACATGTATGGTGTGATGGGCTATTTTGTATCATCCTAAGCCATTTGAAGAACCCTACCATTTTTCGCCTTTCGGTTTCATATTTCTATTAGACCAAAAAAAATGTATATCTCGAAACTTTAAATCTCCAGGAGTCTCTTCTATAAATTGTTCTCGTGATAAGTAGTACCTCACAAACTCGAATCTATGTGTCACGTCTCTACTCTGGTTGGATGATGTCAAGGAATGTCATCTGATATCAACCTATGCGCCCGGGGGTGCTGAATTACAACTAGAATCTTGTCTTTCGAGCTTTCATTAGGGCAACGTGGAGTTGGCTGTAAAAAAACGTAAAATGATGTTTAGTGTAACGAGCAAATATATGAAATGAAGTTGAAGCAACTATGGAATACGTAAATGACTTGGAGTGATGAGCTTAAACTACTTACCACACCAATGTGCCACTCGTAACGACTAAAATCTTTGAAAGTTGCCGCGTCCATTTCCTAAAATAACATAACTCAATAAGATCATGAAAGTTTCCACAGTAATCTACAACTTTTATAAATGAAGTGGCGTGTTTTGTGAACTTCTGGATTTTGGTTTATAAGATTCAATTCTAATTTCCTACGCTGGTCTTGATGTGCGATTGATAAGGCCAAAAATGGCATATAAATGCATTTGGTTTGCAAGCGGGATTCGATCCCCTAAGAAGTCTTGTGTATTTGTCACCTATGTACATGAAAACTACTGCAAGTTTCATTCATTTCTTCAAATCCTAAATCAGGGCCTATATAGCGAATGAGATATGAAATCTTAAATGACTTTGCAGAATACTAAAACACTTGAGACATAGAGCGGATAATAATTTGAAGAGACTTGTTTGAGTGCAGTCTCTTCAAATTATTTTAAAAAGCCACCAAGTCGCACGCCTCAGTGGTTTTCTAAAACACTGTTCTTGAAACTACTAAGCAATAAATTTTCAAGAATGTTCGGATGTGAGAATTAACTTACTATACTGTAGATGGGAGGCACCATCATCTCCCCTTCGGGCTTAACTGTCGGCATAACAGTGAAGCGTGGAGCAAAGTCTTGTGACCGAAAAGTCCACCTACGCGACAGCAAGACAATAAGAATTAAACCTTTGGATTAAAGTTTCCCGTATACTTCATGTATGATGTATAAGTCTTTAAAACTATCGAGAACTACAGCATTGCAGTGCGGCGCACATTCTCTGGATGGTGCAATTTAACGAATCTGTACATACCCAATATATAGAAAGATGCAAAACTGGGCCCATTCTCGGATTAACAACCTAAGCCAGTAGTTCTCGGACGAGCCATCCATGTTAATGTATATCTGAAATCATAATGCTCAATTATCTCCAAGGCTCATCCTCCAAGTACGAAAATATTCAAAAGAGTAATTAAAATCTGTATGAAAATATTCGTACCACGGTTTCTGCCAAGGCAACTATCTGCATTGCAGCCTGAAATTTCCTGTATAGTGCAAAAGATACTATATCAAACTATTTTGACAAAAGGCGATAACATGATCGAGAAATACCAAAGTTGAATAACACGTACTTGAACATGATATATTTTGTATACACTGCGTCATGCATTGTATGAACGTTTTCATCTTCTATGTAAGTCAATTGTTCCCGTAATAGTAATAGGTTCTGGGAAATGTGGTGGAAAATCACGGAGAACGAAATAAAATAATTAAGCAGCAGAAGAACCTGAATCACAAGAAGATCATGAATTAGAATAGGTACTAGTTGCTACATATTTAATGCTAACACCTTTGTTAATGAACTCACAGTGAAGTACGGTACAGAAGCTCGGTAACCAACAAGAGTCAGGTAAAAAGCACATCCAAGTGCAGCTGTAGTACGGCACTCTTTAATGGAAAGCCGTTCGCACATGATGCAGTAACCATGAGAAATGAGCAAAAAGGAGACAAATGAAGCTGTCTGGAATAGCACTCCAGTTACGTACACCCCAAACGACATCCAAAGTGAACATATCCGGGAATGAAAACATGAGTACCTGCAAGAACGATTCCTCGGAACTCATCAAACAGTTTATGCAACAAATAAATGAAAGCTAAGGCATTTTGGAGACATAAATACACACGTGCCTAACTTCTGTGTACCACAACAATGCAACCTTGTATAAAAGACCATAATTCCGTACAAAAAATGTAAAGTAGTATCCTTGTAAGCTTACTCTGAATTGCCTCGTAAGTTGAAGCTAGTTTCTAGCTCATTTACAAGCGTTTCATCAATAATGCAATCTTTGCCTCTAAAGTTTCTGAGGGTGCTAGTCATGTCTTGCCATGATTAATGATTGCGTAAGTTTTGCAACTTTTAAATTCATGAAAAACAAGATGTGTGTTATAGCATGTCTCTGCATGATAATTGATACCCGTTCCAACCTCTCCCAAAGACATTATAGGTAGTGTTTCGATTAAATTTTTTGGAATGGGAATAGGATGAGATTCTTATTCCAAAGCCATTCTCATGACCCAAAATTCCTAATACAAACATGATGAATTGTAATCTCATTCTCTTTCCGATTCTTGATTCCCATTTATGAGCAAAGATTATAATCCAAACACTACCTATACAATTCCTTCTTATATCAAATGGTCATACAAAAAGCCTATGTCTATCATACATTATTTCAAAGCGTGCACAAAGTAGTAACTATGTGCCATAAATGGTCTAGAAGATTATTTATCTCGAACCAATAAGCAACAACAGAGCAATTAAAACTGAAAAGATGTGTACTACGTGCATATTAATGATTAGTGAAGACCATAAAGTAACAAAACCAAGTGTACAGCTACATTTTGGTTTTCACTGAACTGGTATACAATCTACAATTCATAGTCATCGCTATCACTAAACGTACCAGAAGAGGAACGATAGCGTTAGTTGCAAAGCTTTGATCAACGGAACCATTGCAAGCGTCCATTGCAACTTATTTGTCTGCTCATATAGACCAAAAATACAACACAACAACATCAATCACAAGAACCTAACAGTAGCTTCAAATTCCAACAGAAAAATCAAATTTTAACATGACACATCAGCAAGTCAACACACAACCCAATCAAATTCATGAATTATACATCAATACATAGGATAAAATTTTCTCAGAAACCAAACATCAACACACACAAAACTGATTCAGTAAGGTAAAAACTGAACTTCAAAAATTTGCTAACTATAGTTGATTCAAAGCTCCAATTCTCTCAACTCATGCAATCCAAATTCAAACCTCCCATCTTTTTTCCTACACACTAATTTTCACAGCTACCAAACAGAAACCCAGGAATCAAAAACTCGAAAATCAAACAATTCACTTCACTTTCTAAGCCAAAATCAAAACTTGAGAGAGGGGTTGCAAAACAAAACCTGAAAATGGCCGTTTTTGTAGGTGTTGAAGGTCCAGGAACAAGCAGAGACGAACCAAATGGACAAGAAGGTCAAGTAGAGAGAAGGTAGAGGCCGAAACGACTCGTCGACTCCGATACGAAACGCACCAGCAGTCTCCGATACGTCCATTTCCCAGAAAGGATCGATCTTTAAAGCTTTCAGTTTTCGGAGAGTTTCAGTTGCATTTATGGTCTCAGCTTCTACGGGTTTTAGGCTTTTATATGCTCGTATTTATTTAAACGTGTGAGCGATACACACAAAATAAACTACGGGAAATTACAATTGTGCCCCTTTTTACTCCATTGAGAACTCCAAAATTTATAGAAATGTTTTACTTTTTGTTAAATCAATTTTTTTTTTTTTTTAAAGTTACTTCTAGAAAATTTTATGAAAACAAAGAAGTTATTTCTTATGGACACATGTTAATTGAAAAAATCTTATCTATGGCCAAAAATTTAGGATCAAATTCCTAAATTCTTTCTTGATATTTGTTTCATTTATGATGGATATTGCAATATAGTTAGAAAATTACTTCATATCATTAGCATTTGTTATGTATATGTACCCAACAACTTTAGCCTAGTCTTAAGATGTCTCGTCATTTAACTGATAAAAAATTGTAAAATACAATTTTAAAAAAATAAATAAAATTTGATCTGATGTGGAGCCAAATTGATTTGACCAACTTTCTAATTAGGCCAGATATCTCACACAAATCAGTACATTTTACACTCAAAATATGAAATTTGATATGCAGTCTAAATCTTTCTATTCAGTTTTATCAACTCATCCTAAAACTCAAAATTGTCACTTGCACCTAGGGCTGAGCAAAATGAAACCGGAACCGGTTGGACCGTTCAAAATATTCGGAACCAGAACCAAAAATCAACCGCCTATGCAACCGTTGGATTCGGTCGGTCGAAATCTGGACCGTCCGCTTATTACTGGTGTGATCAACGGTCCTGATTTTTCCAACCCGCTAAAAAATCAGCCCGCCTGCGCATATTTTAACTTAGATGAGCCATATATATATTATCTTTCTACTCATCCAAAACCTTAATTTTCTAACCTTCTCTCGAGGCACCTTCCACTCTTTTAGATCTTTCACATTTCTCTCTCTCTTTCT
>JAYMTA010000523.1:0-27386 GCA_036897625.1 Pelargonium cotyledonis
CGGAGAACCCCCCGGAGCCGGCGAAGACATAGTAGGAGTGGTGGGTGTTTCTCTCTCTAGGTTGGGGAATGTTGTAGAGAGAGAAAGAGAGAAATGGGAAAATTATTGGAGATAAAGGAGGGTGTTTATGTTCGTTAGGGACATGTGAAGAAGAATTATCTGGGTTTGGTGGGTCCCACCTAACTGGCCCGCGGTTTTCTCCGCTCTTCACTCCCTCTCCCTCTCTGTCTCTATCACTGTAGATTGATTTTGTTTTCTTTTATTACATTTTTGCCACTCCCTCCATAAATTTGCATGATTCTCTGATTCTGATTCAATTTCGATTAACCGAGCTTCACAACAGATAATACATTTTTACTAATTACGTATATTTTTTCCATGACTCGTGTTAATTGAATTTGTGATTTTAACTCTATTTCGATCGTTTTTATTTCTCAGTCGAGTTACATAAAATATAGCGTGAAGTTAAGCTCTCTGAACAACACGCTTTTTTTCTTGCACAGATAGATTGGATAAGAGCTTAAAGATTAATATTTGTCATATCACAAAACATAAATCAAAAGTGAGCATTATCTCTTCAAATTATTTACAGATATCCGAAATATAACTCAATTTAAAACCGATCTCACCAATCTTCACATTAGTTCACACTAAAATTTGATTCGATCCGGATCCGATCAAAATTCAAAATGGGAACTTGATCAAATGAATTTGAATAGTGGATAGTAGTTTGAAAAGTGGCAATGCAATATTGGGTTAAAACTTAAAAGTTAGTATATGATTTGAATTTTGAAGCCTCAATTATTCACTTTTCCAAGTAAAAAACACAAACTGTGAAATATCCAGTTTTACAAAGAGACAAGACAGGTAGTGGTTGAGAATTTGATTTATATCAAGCAACCAAATTGAGAGTGCTGATTCATTGTCTTTTGATTCTCTACAATGAACACTACTTTCTTGGATTTGAAGCTTTATCATACTAGTTACTACTATTAATTAATTAATTAGGGTATTAATTTATTTATAGAGCCCTGAAAATTACAAATATAAAATGACACAATTTGTTTTTTTTTTTCTGGGACAAAATAGCGGTCCCACCTCAGGTTCCTTTTCTCTTATTTTTATATTTTTTTCTGTTTCATACAGTGATAGTAAGGTTTTTTATGTTTTAATCCTTAAGCTCTGTTGCAATTATTTATTAATTACTCACTTTTTTTTTCTTTTTTTTTTTTTTTTTTTTTTGGTATTTTAAGATCCATATATATATACAACAGCTTTAGCAAGTATATATAATCGAAGTACAAAAATAATTGTCTTGCAATGGCTGTTACTCAAAGTAAGCCACCAGCTGGACTCCTCCATATTTGAAAATTTTAATATTTTGTTTTGTTCACCTTTTGAAAAGAAAAGAAAAACTTATATGGCAAAAACAAAATAAATAAATGCTCATCTATCTGTTTAAATTTGTTAATCTAAATCTCACATTTTTAGGTAAAAAATTCAAGACCATAGTTCAGCTTTTGGATTGCAATTTGCAATCACTTTATGAGCACTTGACATGCACGTGCTCATATCATCATATTAATATATATTTAGTCAACAATATTGTTAAATAACTTAAAATGGCAGGTTATAATTTGAAGGCCATCAATTTGGTCCAACAACATTTAGATGGTGTGGCATAAAAACCATAAATAAGGGCAAAATACATGGGCATAGTCATAGAGGTAGTGACGTTGAAATTGAAATGCATTTCATTTTCATTAATTATATTTCAAATGTTTAATCGGAACTGTATATTCCTACTAAAACAAATTTCATAATTTTTTGAAACGATGATTACCTTAGTTACCATTACTTACAAAATCCAAATAAATCTTTGTTGAGCTCAAGAGAATTCATTTTTCTCGATCTTGGAGTTTTATCTTCGAAACAACAAAATATCTAAAACCGAAAATATCTTACCGGAAATCCATTTTTTTCATGGGGGGACTACAAGAATGGCATGAATGTATATGCCAAAATGAAAATCATTGGCACAAGTGCAAGTGTGCTGCTACTCAACACAACAGCCCATCACTCCCTTATTGTTGGTTTTGGTTTTGGTTTTGGTTTTGGCTTTGGTCTCTCAATGAGACAAGAGACCTATGTTATCTTATGGGTATGTGTCTACAAAACAATACAGCTACTACATTACTTTTTATAGGTCCCCTCCACTCCATTCTCAATCCTCACATCTCATTCACTGGCCATACAATATATATGCACTTTATGCTCAATTTATCTTGTTGCTCCTTAAAGCAATAAAAGATACAAAAATTTAAATTTACACCTAAGCAACAACAGCTATGCCAGAAAAAAAGAGCTGTTGGATTGACAGTATCTTTCACTGTTAATCAATTGGATTAGCAACCACTTTTTGGTTCTTTGGGTTGTGCATTTGTTTACTTAAAAGAACAAAAAAGAAACTAATATGGTAGGGAGGGTCCATTAGGCACATGGCCAAGCTATTATAGCACATTCCTTTCTCATGTCATGATTAGTGTAATATCATTCATCTTTGTCCACTGTTGACCTACAATCGGTAGATTCAGTTGCGATATGGGTCAACCTTATATACTCGATAAGATTCAAAGTTAACAGTGAAGTTACTTCCAAACAATTTACCTCTAAAGACATTTAAAGAACATAAACCAAACAAACTCTACATGATTTGCCAGTTCAGGAAGTGCTTGTTTTTGTGTAAGACACAGAAGAGAACAATGATTTGTACAAGAATGCTTAATAAGCACAAGCATACATAACTTCATTTCAGTCATATGTATCAACCACATGAACATTCATACATTACGATCATCTAAATGGAAAATGTTTCTGTATGCACTAGCTTTGCTGTTTGCTTCTAGAATTAAGGACCTAGCTACAATAATAGAACACTTACAATGGTTAAACGAATTGGCGCAGGGAATAAAAACCTGCACCGAGCTGCTCATGGTACATTTTCTTGTAAAGTTGTAATCTTTATGCGTTGCAGTGCTGACAGTTTTGCCGTGATTCTTGGGACTTTTTGTTTGTGGAGTGTGAGTTTGAACTAAGTGCCGGGGAATGTACTGCCTGATGTGCTCGAAAGGATTATGAAAGCACAAACAACTGAAAGCGAAAAGACCGATACCCAGGTGTTCTCTGTGTACATCTCCATTGCATCCGTGAAAGAAAATCTAGTTCTGTTTTCAGCCCAGTTACGGATTCTATCTGCTTCTGCTGAATACAATGCCCTCCCCTGCATGATACAGTTTCTTGTTAATAACAGACTTCAGATACAGTTTCTTAGAAGTGTGACAAGAATATCATCCAGAATCTGATACCTGATTATCAAACCAGCGACCACGCCGCAGCCATGCAGTGACTAAAGCAAGTAAGATTCTAGGAGGCGTCAAGTAATTGATGGCCTTCCCAGTTCCCTTGACAATCCGCATTCGTGGAACAAGGGTTCTGGCTACTGTTTCTGGAAGCTCACAGATGATGTTGAACATCTGCTTATTTTGTACAGTTGAACCACTGAAAACAAAACTTGCTAGGTCAGAGAAAAAAATAGAACATTCTATGTAGCTTGTCAAGTATATGTTCATATAATAAGCATTTTATGTGACTAGATACCATATTTACAAAATGTAAATCATCCTCAAGCATGAATAGTATCAAGTTTAGGGTTCAAATACTCAACATTTGCATGTCATTAAATAAAGGAGATACAAAGCTACAAAAATTAAAGGTGACAACTTAATTGAATCATACATGTGAATATACAGACTGAAGAGAATCTCAGCCTATTGAACAGATTGTCTACCCTAGATTTCCATGTTTCAAATATGAATTCAGCAAATAAGCAATACCTCAAGAGCAAATCTGTAAGGACCATGCCAGGAGATGCTGTATGCACTCCTACTTTTGAACGCTTGCACTCCTTCAAAAGTGAAGAATGGAGCTGCCTAAGGCCACATTTAGTTGATCCATAGCTAGAAGTCACAAGAAAACAAACATGGTCAGCCAAGGCCCAAGGATATACATAAACTGCCACTAGCTAACTTCTTTTTTTTGAATTTTGTGTTGGAACTTTCCATCTATACAAAAGCCATAAGGAATGAACTAAATTAGCTAAGCAATTACAATGTCACAACTTACACAGCTGTCAATGGGGTACTAGAACCTCCAGAACCTGCACCATCCATGTTGAATACATGACCCCCCTTAGCTTGATTCTTCATCACACTAATAGCTTCTCGAGTGCATAGTATAGATCCAACCAAGTTTGTTGAGACAATCTACCAAAAATCAGGTGAAAACAGCAAAATCAGCAGACTGAAATGCAAATCCGATCATCAAGCCAGCACCAAATTTAAAACTGCTTATATAGAATACCATAAGAGGCTTCTTGAGTACCTGGTTAATTTCTTCATCAGTGAACTCCAGCAAGGGTCTGAACCCTTTGTTAGTGCCAGCATTGTTAATCTGTCCAATAGTTGATGCATGTAAAGCAATCAATTAAACACAAGAAACAAACTTCAATTTGAACTTCCCTACAGATGGATAAATATGATTGCAGTGTAGAGATGCAAGCAAGAAGGAAAGAAACAGAGATATTTCAATTGAGAAAACTGGCTCACTCACCCAGATGTCAACGGTGCCAAGTTCATTAACAGCAAAATTTGATAAATTCTGCACATCATCTGGTTTACAAACATCACATGCTATACCAACTACTTTTGCAGCCGCCAGTCTGTTGGATGAAGGGCTTGCAGCTAAACCTTCCTTTAGATTCTCTTCAAGTTCTGCAACAGTCGTCTGCACAGATTCAGGGCTGTCCAACAAGAAGAACAAGGTACTCTCGTAAGGCAAAATATTACATGCTAGTGAGTAGATAAGCAAACAAATAAAATGGTTCTCGATGCCACCTTCTAGAAGCAACAACCACGCGATCGCCTGAAAGAAGAAACTCCCTAGCCAGAGCTTTGCCTAGTCCCCTTGTACTGTACAAACAGTTGGAATATCAAAACATAACTTCACCAACTTTTTGTAACCCATATAGGTAACTATGCACTACTGATCAAGACAATTCCAAGCACTGATTTCAATGAATATGGAATACCTTCCAGTAATGACAACATTACGTGGTCCTTTTCTACTGTGTTCCTCTAGAGCCATGTTAGAACCTATCATGGTTCCAATGATAATACCTCCAAGCCAGCTATACCAAATCAATTCATTCATCTGACTATCTCCACCTTCACAAAAACATGCAATTAAAGTCTCCAAACACTTAACACTGAATAGATGGTAAGAAATTGACACAGTGCACAGGTTTTCACTAACCTGACAATTGAAATCCAATCAAAAGTATCACTCCTGTGCTCATCATGGTTACAATATATCTTCCAATTTGGACAGCAATCTGGAAAACAAAAAGATGGGTAAGTTGTAAGCTATAACAAAATCAGATTCAACAAGTCTTATCCTAGTTTATAACCATCTTGAAGTTAAATTGAACAAAAACAGAAGCAATTTTGAGCTAAAGAAACCAATTTTCACATCCAACCCAACAAAACAAACAAGAAAATGAAACTGATAAATAATTAAATACTGCAACTCACAGAGGAGAAAAGCTCCTCCATCTTCTCCGCCGCTCTCTTCCGCTGCTCCTCATCACGATCCGGACCCTTCCACTCCCAGGGCTCCCCAGAAAGAAACGCTCTCAAAAACCCACTCCCCTTCTTCAGTTTCACCTCATTTTCCTTCACTTTCTCTCGCTCTTCCACCAAATCCCCTCCATTCTCGGACATAAACGCCCTGCACTGTTTCAAGCACAACCCATTTTTCCCCTTCTGCAATTTCAGAACCGACCCGCGAAGCAGCGGCCTGAGCCCGCCGGGCCTGAAACAAAACTGATCAAAGCTCTGCGGCAGTATGTGAAGCTTCGTCGCTACGGCCATGGCGTGGCAGTTAGGGTTACCGAACAATGGTATCGAAGGTTCGAGGAGTACTGTGTTCCGGTTATTGCGGACTCTTTTAACGTTAAAAATATCGGGGAGGGCATGAAAATATCGGGGAAGATGAAGCTAGGTGGTGAAGCGTGATGACCACACGTTACAGCAACCTAATCTCCATGATATTTGGATGACACGTGTCAGTGTGGGGTCGTTGTCCTTGTCACCGTGGCCTTTTTCAGCTTTTGGTTGCTGACGTGGAGGTGGGTGATTGATTCTTGCACTACTCGTTTTGCCTTGGAGTGACCCAAATGGTAACCACTAACCATTAACGGCTTGACCGTTTTCGCGTCCGGTTGTCTGTGCGCGCGGGGGCATATTAGGCGGGTTCGGTATGGATAAATATCGCCAAGAAGAAAAAGAAATATCAATGAAGAGCTTTGACTATACGCATAATTTTATTTCTTTTTACATACAATAACAATTATTTTCACGTTTTATTTTTGAAACATATTGAGAAATGGAAGTTGCTAAACTCCATGAGGATTTCTCCGTCCATTTATCCCGATTCGTCCAAGCCGAACACTATTATCACACCACTCGTTATTGTAATTTTTACAAAGAAATTGAAAGATTTTAAATGAATGAGCAACAATCGTTTCTAGACTGAGATCTCGAAAGCAAGTAATAATCAACGACTTTGGTGTAAATCGAGAGGAGGCATTCCCGAAAAATTTGAGAAACTCAAACACAAAATACATAAAGAACACTCAAGACATTTTGCTTCAATATTTCGGTGTATACACAAAACAAAACTAGGAGACACGGTCAAAACTCACTTTTTTCGATTTGTACAATGGGGTTCCGCGCGGGTCGTCCTGCACACTCGTAGTTGACATTTTTAAGTCATTCAAACCTCACTTTTTGGATGACTTTAATTTCTAGATCTTGAAGGTATGTAAATGTATTTATATAAATATTTTTGTCCCCTAGGAGATGACACAATGGTCAAGACACACGTCTCCATGTGGGAGGTCGTAGATTCTAATCTCATTGTGTCGGGTGAGGTGGAGTTTGGAGTTTATAGGGGGTAGTTACCCCTATTATGTAGTTCACTTAATTAAAAAAAAAGGGTATGTAAATCGCATTTAAAATATAGGCCAACTACCTCTGTAAAATTTCTCCAACTTCAGGTTTTCGATACTCCTCCCCTACCCATCTTGTAAAACTAGATGTCACGCCCGGACTATTAGACTTTTAAACAAGGTGACAAGCTTCACTCAAAATGTTATGTCTTCTTAAGTCTCGAGTAAAATACACTTTATTGGTAACACTCATATGCCCCTTTAATATTTTGTTACGAGAGTTTAACTTAAAGATCTCATGAGCGATGGTATGGTATAGGCGTCACCTTGGCACTATGACAACGTCCTCACCTTACTAAGGAGTTTTACTATCACATCATCAAGTGGTACCGTTATGGCCACCATGACATTATCAACAACTAATCATATGACAACTTGTCATCCTCAAACATTCATTTGGTAACTATAAATTCATATAAAATTCAAATACAAGAACTTTACCCATAGTTTTTTTTTCCGCACTTCCCGTCTCATATCCTATTTCGTTAGGCAAAAGAGACACATAAAATAATATCAATTGATTTGTCAATAGTGAGTAAATGTTCAAACAACCAAATACTTCACCCGCCCTAAAATAAGTGATATCTTTTACTTGATTTTTTGTCCTAAAATGAGTGACAATTTTTCTTTTTCAAAAAGTTTGTTATGCATTTGAACACTAATAATAAGTTATTTAATAATAGTATTTCTTAACACAAAATCACGGTGATACAAGAACAAATATATCACAATAACTAATTTTTCTTTTACTTTTATCAAAATAAAAATCAAGTACACTCATTGAGACAACATAAATATTAGTTTGTAAAATGTGTTTAAATAGATTATCTCCATTAAAAGGGTAAATTGGATCCACACCCCCTGGACTCGTCCAATTTTTAGAGTTGACCCTCAACTAGGGTTTTCACTTATTTTGGTCCCTAGGCTTATTCATTTTTTATAACTTAGTCCCCTTGACCTGCTACAACCGGTTTCACTTGGCACGTCACCCATGGACATCCACATCAGCTAGTGAAGTCTTCATTCGCTACTCGAAAAATAGAAATTTTAATAAAATTCAAAACTTAAAATAAATCTTATTTACACATTCCAAAGAAGATGAAGAAGAAAATTGAGATGGAGGCATCCCCCGTCTTTGCGAAATATCGAGAAGCTCAGTCTTGTTGTGCCAACGATGAACGATTGACCAGTCGCAAACTGTGTGCAGCGCTGATCTTGTCGTGATGGACTTACGCTCATGAGCAGATCGCCTTGAAGCCTCCATCACCGGAGGTTTCTTAGAGAGTTGCGACATCTTCAGCCGAAAAAATCCGCTTGAAACAGCAACAATCCCTATCCATTATGGGGCTCTTTATTCTTGAAAAGAAGAATACACGTTTTAAATTTTGTGATTTTTGCGTTTTTTTATAACTATAATGACTAGCATCATAGGAAAAACGGCTGAGATGACAACTTTGGTGACATGGACAAGTAAAACCGGCAGTAGTAGGTCAAGTGAATTAAGTTATAAAAAATTAATAAATTTAGATACCAAAACAAATAAAAACCCTAATTGAGGGACAACTGTAAAAATAAGACAAGTTCAGGATTCAAGACCCAATTTACCCTTTTAAAAAAATGCTCGTGCATAAACCTTTTGTTTCAAATTTCAATAATTCAATCATAAGAAACGTACAAGTCTCTTCATCATATGTATTGTCTAATTTGTAAATTGCATGGACTCACGTGTCAATTTGCAATTTGCAATTTGCAAATACTTCATACTATTATTGCAATTATCTGTAAATAAGTGAATAAATACAAATTGAGTGCAGCTGTAGGCAATGTGAAATCAATCTTGCATTGGATTATCAATATATTTAGATATATAAATAAATATTCAATATTTGCAATTTTATTCTATTGACTCATCAATAATTGCAATTCGCTTGAATAAAAGTTTGTTGGACCAGACCAGACCAGACCAGCTGGCAATTTCATTATAAAGTACAAACTACTAAAGTATAATTGCTAAAACGATTTATCAGAAAAAAAAAAAAGAAAATTGCTAAAACAATACTTCATCTCGTGGGCCCAGCCCATACTTGTTTCCCATTTTGGGCCTCTGTACCCGGAAGGGCCCATCTACTCGAAATGATTTCAATTTGTACGTCGTACAAGTAAGACTCCAATTGTAATAGATGAAACGATAGCGTATAGTTTTATTATTTTGGGTAAGAATGTCAAAACGACGTCATTTTGGACGCGGTTATCTCAAATGATGGAACATTTTCGTTCCATTTATCGCAATTGAAGATTGACAACTTGACGTGAACTTAAATCTTTTAAAACATTGTGATGATGTGTCACCCTAACCTGACATGACACATCACAATCAGATACAACCAATAACGTGAGTTCAATTCAAAGTTCGGATTGAATGCATTCGGTTTGGTCCAGACCCAAACATACCAAAAATGAATCGACAATATGGCTCCGGCCACTTCAGTCTTCTTTCATTGCATAGATTGCCAAAACTAGCAAGTTTAGCTCACAAACACATTGGGTACTTTTCAAGAAGTAAACAATGATCTCAGCCATCAAATACACCATGCAGTGCACACACCACATGGACATGGCTGGTCGATGAGTGTTGCCAGCATGCTCCTTCAATCATTAATTGCGACCACTAAAAAAATACAAACAATATTTAGACAGTTGGGGTTTGGCTTGGAGGCTGTGTCGGTGCTGCCGTTTCTCCTTTCTTCTTCTCTGCCTGCCGCCAAACGCGTTTCTTTATCTCTGCCTAATTCTCTATCCATTGTTGCGTCTTCTCTGCGCGCGCAGGCACAGCCAGATACAGAGAAGACCACAAGGAGCTAAGGTTACTACTGATTCAGATAAGAAAATAGAAAATGCAGAGGCCTCAGGCTCATCAGCGTTCAAGATCCGCCAAGCCCAACACCATCCATGGCTGCGCGCAGTCCGGAGATCTTCTTGGGCTCCAGAAATTCCTCCGGGACAGCCCCTCCCTTCTCAACGAAACAAACCCTGTTGTAAGATGATCATTTCTTGCGCACCCAAATGATTTTTTTTCTTCTTCTAAAGGTTGAATTTTGATTGTGGGTTTTTGTCTAAAGGGAGGATTTTTCAGGGGTTTAGTACAATTTCTCTTATGGGTTGTTGATTGTCGATTTTCTGAATTCGGATCCGTCGAATGCTATGATTTGGGGGTGTTTAGTTTTATGCCATTTTATTGGGAAATTGGGATCGCCATTTCCAGGATCAGGGAAGCTTTGATTGTCTGAAATTGTAGTGTGTAGTAGGGTTTACTGTTTTGAGTAGAACAATGAACACAATTGGGCTAGATGTGAATTTCATACTGTTCAGCTTTTGAATTTTGTAAATTTTCTTTTTTTTTTTTCCATTCGTGTTAGGCTTTAATTCTGCACAATCTCACTTCCCATATTTAGTTTTCCAAGTATAAAAAAATTGTTAGCTTTGTTTATCTGTGTGTGTTGGTGAAAATAGAAGATTACATCTCACATAGTCATTGAGTGATGGATGAAGTAGATAAATGGTTATGGGGGTGTTGTTTGAAGTTCAATTAAACAAGCCAGTGGTGGGATCACTTGTCGGGTGTACCACAGATTGCTAGGCTGTTTCTCTGTTGCAAAACTGGCTCATGAAATGCATGTGTATGGAGAGTAACAAGAGTAATAGGTGTTTGTGACAGACTGACAGAATGAGAAGAATTGAACTTTTAGTATGTAGAAGGAGCCACCACATTCTATATATTCGGAGAAGGGCTTGAAGGTATTGGTCATAGAGTGGAGTGGCTGTTGGATATCTTTGTGGTTGATTTTGAATGTTTGCAATGTGAATTTGTTTAATATGTGTGAACTTTTATTTCTCAATTATAAAATATTAATGCAACTCTTGTAAAGGTAAATAATGGAGTCATGCATTGTGTATTTATTTTTTACTACATGTTTGAGAAAACAATTTACTTGTTTCAGTTCACAAACCCTTTCTGTTTGCTTGAAGTGCAGATGGCACAGACGCCTCTTCATGTGGCTGCTGGTTACAACCGAGCGGAGATAGTTAAGTTTATGCTTGATTGGCAAGGACCAGGGAAAGTTGAGTTGGAAGCCAAGAACATGGTAAGTATAAAAAGCAAACTACTGGGCAAATTATCCATATGATGGACTCTTCTAAGATAACATTCAAAAATTCCTCGAGGTTGATTTAATTGATCTTATGAATTGACTCATGTGGGTTGATATTTTGGGCTCTGCAGTATGGGGAAACTCCATTGCACATGGCAGCAAAGAATGGATGCAATGAAGCTGCAAGGATGCTGCTCGCTCGTGGTGCTTTTGTTGAAGCCAAAGCTAATGTGCATTTTTCTTGTCTCTTTATAATAATCATCATTATTGTATACAATTGAGATTGAAAATAAGATTTGGATACCTGTTTTGATTTGAAATTTGTTTATCTCTGTTGTTCATGCAGAATGGAATGACTCCATTGCACCTTGCCGTGTGGTATTCGCTTCGGTCTGATGACTGTGCCACTGTGAAAACATTGCTGGAGTATAATGCTGATTGCAGCGCCAAGGACAATGTATTATTGTTTTCCATTACTTTAGCGCCTTGCTTGCTCAAATTTACATACTATGAGAATGATAATAGCTGGTTCTTTGAATTACAGGAGGAAAAGACCCCTGCCAATCACCTGTCGCAAGGCCCAGGAAGTCAGAAGTTGCATGAGCTGTTATATTGGCACCTTGAAGAACAGAGAAAGAAAAGGGCACTTAAAGCATGTGGTGAAACAAAAGCTAAGATGGATGAACTTGAAACTGAGCTGGCAAATATTGTGGGACTGAATGACCTCAAGTTACAGCTAAAGAGATGGGCAAAGGGGATGCTTTTGGATGAGAGGCGCAGAGCCCTTGGGATGAAAGTTGGCGGTAGACGCCCACCTCATATGGCCTTCCTTGGTAATCCGGGAACAGGTAAATGTGATCAAAATCACTTATAGCCTTGGGTCACAGTTATTAAATTCCATCGATAGCGAATATTTTACATTGAAACTAGAATATGACATACTCCCTCCTTCCAAAATAGTTATCCACTATACTAAATTTGCTTGTCCCAATTTAAGTGTCCACATCCCTTTTTTACAAGCGAATTAAGCTTGGATTACCAATATTATCCTCTTGATAAGTTAGATAGTACCACTTGAGTTTCTTACGAGAAAGGCACATAGTGGCACATGAGGGAAAGTGAAACACTTGTAAAAGTATTCCTAATATTTACTATAAATCAATTAGGAGATATTCATTCCGAGATGAAAGGAGTGTTATAGTTGTTGAAGGACAACTTTGTTTCTCCTTCTCTTTGAACTGAAATCCTTGGATGCGTCATGGTGATGGTAATGGATTATTGGAATCAGTATATACACTCAAATTTGTGTTGGAAAACAATTTGAAACATTTGAGTAGATTCAAGATCCAAACCACTACACCAAGTCACAAACTATTTTCTTACCATGTAGTACTTTTTTTATAATTATTTATCTGCACTGGTTTGTATTAGTCAGTTCAGTTGACTTGTTGCCATTTTAATTAATTTGTTATTTCATCCCAGGCTCCCAGCAAAATGCTACCCAAATATTTCAACGAATTTTTTTCTTTTTCTTTTAGCTCATCTCTTGTCTAGTCTATGCCTTAAGTTCTCAAGGATTTCACCTTGGTTCTAATATACTTAAACTAAGCCAAACGAATAATAATAATCTATATCCAATTTTGTCATTTCCTCTGTCACCATTCATGGTCAGTAGTGTACTAGAACTCTCAATCCGTGCTAGTGTTCTTTCTTGTATCTCGAACTCGAACATATGATATGACTATTTGTTTTTCAATTTATCTAATGATCTGGCCTTGTGATATGACCTTAGTTATGTCACCCTATCTGTATTTGGTTCTTATTGTGTTTCAAGAGCCCTCGGTAATGTCTCCTTAGAGATCTATTTTTCTATTGAAGGAGTTCAAGAAATGTATGAATGTAAACCAGTTCATTGGTTTTGTCACAGTAATTTTTATTGGAACATATTTTGTTGATTTGTTCGCATTGTTATGGATATTTTATCTTCCGTTAGGCTGACTAATAAAGCAAGTGATAATATCTGACCAGGTAAAACTATGATAGCTCGAATTCTTGGGAGGCTACTCCATAAGGTGGGAATACTACCTACTGACAAGGTAACAGAAGTACAGCGGACAGATTTAGTTGGGGAATTTGTTGGTCATACCGGTCCAAAGACTAGGAGGAAGGTATGGATTGAAAACACTTTCTACCACAAGTTTTCTCTCCAAGAGATTTTTTGATGAAATAAATGTCAACGCTTATTGCAGAAACTAATTTGCTATGCATGCCACACAGATTCAAGAAGCTGAGGGAGGAATTCTTTTTGTGGATGAGGCGTATAGACTGATACCTATGCAGAAGTCCGATGACAAGGACTACGGGTTGGAAGCCTTAGAGGAGATCATGTCTGTCATGGACAATGGAAAGATAGTCGTCATTTTTGCTGGCTATGCTGAACCAATGCAGCGTGTTATTACTTCTAATGAAGGCTTTAGCAGAAGAGTTACAAAGTTTTTTCAGTTTAACGACTTCAACGCAGAAGACATAGCCAAGATTCTCCGTATCAAAATGGATAATCAAACAGAAGCCAGTTGTTTGTATGGATTTAAGCTACATCCTTCCTGCAGCATTGAGGCTGTTGCAAAACTAATACTGAGTGAAACAACAGAAAAGCAGCGCAAGGATATGAACGGAGGTTTAGTAGATCCTATGTTAGTGAATGCTAGAGAGAGTTTGGACCTCAGGCTCAGCTTCGATTGTGTAGATCCAGAAGAGCTATGCACAATTACCCTGGAGGATTTGGAAGCTGGCCTACGACTTTTGTCGTAATTAGATTGGCCTAGATGGCTAGATTTTAAGCAATAGGAGCTTGTTGTAATCATTCTTTTGGCAGCCTGGTGGGGTTAATCTTGAATTCAATTCCCTACATTCGTTGTCGTTGCTGAAGAGCTAGAGAGAATAGGGTTGCAAGTAGGTGGGTTTAATCTTGGAGAACTCATTTTTTTCTTCTTTCTTTTCCCTGTATTTGATTGCCATTTAGAAAGTCTTAATTTTATTTTTGGGTTTTATATTGTACTCATTGTATTGATTAGTATCAGCAATAAAATCTTCTTCCAACATGGGATGCTGTGATTGCAATTGATAGGTGGTTTCTTGATTTTCAACATCTGTGTTTGTGGAGCTAAATAACCAGTTATTGGCGTTGCATGGTTGGTTCTGGTTCTGTGCATTGTTTACATGTTTGTGGGAGCTAAATAGGCAGTTATTGCATGCTGGTTTTGTTTTCTACTAATACACCAAGTGTAGGAAAAGAAAAACAAATTCATTTCCTATTTTTCCAAATATAGAAAAAGTTGTGTACCATGTACATTTTTCGGTTTAAATCATAGGGTTTTTAAGCGGATATGCAAAACTCGCTCGACATTTTTAAGCCGTGTTATCCGAGAGTAAGTTACAGTTAAAGCTCATCTATCTTCCTTGAATTGTATTGAGCAGGGATCGAAAATAAGCATTCTTCTCACTTACGCAGTCTGTATAATGTATTGTACACTTTATGTGCGAGCAAAATACATAAATAAAAAATAAAATAACAACACTTGTATGAAAATATCTAGTAGGAAAAGAAACCTGAAAAATGAAAATACATAAATAACTTATTAAAAATCTTGATACGTGATGTGAGTGGTGTACATAGTTAACGAACCGCAATAGCTATAACCAGAAACAGATTCGTCATAGAAAAGCAAAGCTCACAAATTTCTGGTTACCCAGAAATTAAATATCTTCTCTCTGCTTAGAGATACAGATAGGAGCAACAATGGTGTCAAGCTCACTCTCTATACTGAGGCCCACATCGTCATTTTCTTCAAATTCCATCATAGACCCTCCATCTTCCACAACAGCTTCTCTCAGGCTCAATTCCTTGAAGCTCTCGAAACGGAGCTCAAACTTCCCCTATTTGAAAGTCCTTGGCTCTGCTTCGGGCCAAGCAATTGAAAATGGCTCCGTCGAGCAGTTTCAGACCAATTCAATTGCAGATTTCGTGAGGTTCAGAAGAGGGTCCGATAGTGGCTGCGGCGACTTGCAGACCTCTGTTGTTAGCTACAAGAAGCGGTTTCCGTGGTCTCTGCTTCAACCCTTCTTTCAGGTACTATTGATCTATCAGGGGTTGTTTGGTTTCCCCAAATGATTGGATTTTTAGTTTTTACATAACTTTTTTTTGTTCCTGGATCTGCAGGTTGATTTGTTTTCCACAATTCACATTGCAGACAAAGAGTAAGTTGGCTTACATGAAGTTTTGGTAGATAATGAATTTTCTTGTGCCAATTGACTCACTGGGGTGGCAATGGTTATGATTTGTTGAATTTGTGTTTAACTAGTATGTGGATACGCTTGTGGTGGTTCAGGGATGGCCTTTTATTTTCTCTTCATAGGAATAGAATCAGTGATAAATTTGTTATGAAATTCAAAGGGTTGAGGATTGTCCAAGAATTTGGGAAGGGTTGGAGTTTTCCTCGAATGGAGTAATATATTGCCGCATACATATCAGAAGAAATCACTGTTGTTGCATGATGAAGCTTGACAAAGCAGCAGTTTGACGTGATTTAACTCTGAATTTGTACGTTGGGTTCATATAAAGTATGGTCACTATTATATATGTTTATGTCGTTTAGTATTGGTTTCATTTTTATTGGACCTATGACTAGTTACATAACACATATAACTCAAATTTACCATGTGGACATTGCTCTTACTCTCAAAAGATTGTCTTTTTGTGACACATAAACAGCCATTTACTCACTCAAGTTTAACTTCTCGGAGTTGTTCAAAATCCTGCATGTAGGTACTTTGAAACCCTCCAGAAGGAACTTGAACCATATGATTGTGTTCTTTATGAGATGGTGACTAGTAGGGAGAGTTTAGAGAATAGGAGAAAGCCTGCTGCAATCAGAAGGCTTAAGAGTTCACGCTCACGTGGTTTTAATATTTTGGGGTGCATCCAGCGGCAGATGGCTCGGCTTCTTATGCTTGACTTTCAGCTAGACTGCCTTGACTATGATGGTGCTAATTGGGAGCATGCCGATCTTGATTTTGAGACTTTTGAGCTACTTCAGGTTTTATTCTTATGGCCCCTCTGCATAGAATATAGAAATGACTGATTTGATTTGGGGGCTCAAAACTGCTTGAAGGTTATCTAGGACAAGAAGTCATCATTTAATTTCTGGTCTCAAGTCTTTTAGTTAGCTAACAGGTTAGATATGCTTAGCTTTTCTACTGACTGGGCCTTTAATTATGGGATTGACATTTTTGCATGCTTTTAGCTATGAACGGTGTCTGTCCTGTTACTTTGACTCATTATGCTTTTATCATTTAGCTGGGGGGATGTTGAAACCAGGTTGTTTTGCTCTTACCCGATAAAGGAGCTTGTAAAGTTCATTGAGCAACTCAAATACCTGTGGATATTTTCTTACTCTCCCCATCATTGGATACTTGAGTTCTGTCCTCTTGCATTGAACGAATCTTTCTGCGGTATCTATGTTGAGGATAGTGCTGTATTTATAATTTTATACTATCTCAATTCAAGATTTGATGTTCTTGGTCATTCTTTCAGCTTGAAAAGGGTGAGAACCTCTTCACATTTGCAAGAGATATGACTCTTAAATCTACAAAAGCTATAGTGCAGTCTGCATCAGTTCCAGAAGACCTTGATCCTTGGAGATCCAAGCTTCTATGGGCTTCTCGTGTGCTTCCTATGCCACTTGTAGTCCTTCTCATCATTAGTGGTGTTTGTGCGGATGTGGGGAACCAAGCATCAGAATCTCCAGAATTCGAAGCTTTATTTAGGTTCAACATTCCTGGTGCAATGAAAGTCTTCCTTGCAAGGCAACTTACATCTGAGTAAGTGTATGCTATTTTCTCCTGAGTCAGTAAAGTTTCACTTGCTTCGGGAAGTGAAACAAAACGTTACTATTAGACGTTAGTTGTATGCTGAAGGAAACATATGCTTTGTACTAAATTTTTAATGATCAAGTTCTGAGCATATCAATTGAAAGGGAACTCAATACCCATACTGACTTCATTCACTTGTCAATCTTCTGGTGGTCTCTCAAGGATTCTGCAACTAGTTACCTTATTGCGAGAACCACTATAATTTGGAAATACATGCCTGACAGCGCATATTCAGTCGCGATCCTATAATTATTGTCTCACCTAGGAATTTTTACTTTCTAGTAGAATTAAAATGTCCAGTTTGTTTTATATACGAGGGTGAGTCTTGGTGCAATGGTAAGCGTTGCTACCTTGAGGTCATAGTTCAAGTTTGGGAAACAACTTCTCTGTAAAGAAAGGTTAAGGCAAAATAAAAATGACCATTCTCGAACCCCACAGTAGTGGTAGCCTTGTGCACTGGACCGACCTTTTTAGTTTGTTTTATATTTGATGCAATGGTTCTCTATGGAAACTCTTGCGAAATAGGTAACTAATGTAAAGTGGTGTTTCTGTGTGAAGGTTCTCGCAAGTGACTGCTGATGTGGAGGAGAAATCTGTGATCATCGGTGAGAGGAACAGAGCTGCAACAGAAGCACTTAGAAGATCGATTGAAGAGGGACACAATAAGATTGCCATACTGTATGGAGGCGGCCACATGCCAGACTTGGGAAGGCGGTTGAGAGAAGAGTTTGACTTAGTCCCTTCGGAGATCCAATGGGTAACAGCTTGGTCAATAAGGAACCAAGAACCAAACAGCAGTTCCTTTCCATTTTTAAGGACAATGGCTGAAGTATCAGGATGGCCGTTGAACCGCTACCAAACTACAGGTTTGCTCATTGTTTCGTCAGTTCTGGCCGTTGATCTCTGGTTCTGGGAACTTTTTTTCCACACAACTGTGGACTGGATCTCTCAAGGTGCGTCTGATTTTCTTCAGTATATAGGATAGCGCAAAGGCGAGGTGATTGTGATAATCATAAACTGTTTATACTGTGTAAATAATGAAGAAACATATTTGGTTCAATGAAACAGTGAATAGTTACTTAGATATGTTATCACTGTTATGGCTATAGACAAGTCATTTGTATTGGTCACAGAGAACACTGAACCATTGGAAATGTGAAGGCCATGTGGTGAGGTCATAGCCAGGTGAAGAAGATATGTGAAGAGTCACATTCATTCCCATGGCTCCACAGACATGTGAACTATCACAACAAATGTATTGCACCTGAAACTTACTCTCAAACTGCCTGATCTTGTTCTTTCCACTCCTTTATCAAGAGAGAGAAACTAGGAGGAATATAAAGACACAATACAGCGTAGTCTGACACTCTTTCGTCTAACTGAGCACGCAACAAATGCGGTATCGTTTTTGTATGGTTTAGTTATGTTGAAATTGTCATTAGGGATTGATTAAATGGTTAAGTTACAAGCGAGACCAATTTGAAACAAAAATAAGTTATATAAGTACCAAACTTGAAAGATATCAATATTTTGAGTAACAAATAGAAACAAAAACTAAATTATGTACCAGTTTTAAAATATATGTATAATTAAGATACCAAAATGAAACTTCTCCAACATAAAACTATCATAAATCCCACCGAGAACCCATGAAATCTTATCGTGGTGATGAAATTTGATTGAAATGTCGTTGCAATTTGATAATTCAATGGCAGAGGCAAATTGAACTTTTGCAAATTTTCGTTTAATCCATGAACTTCAACAATGTCAAGTTATTGCAATATTTGCAGTGATTTTCACCATTAAATTAATAAAAAATTCAACTATTATTTTATGAACAGTCGATAAATTGGAGTAATAAAATTTTGAAACTTTTTTTGTGAAGGAAGTCGAGAGGTTTGGTTGATTAAGCCAAATTCTTTTGCTTATATTTGGTCTGGAGTTTGCCAAAAATCATGTTGTTCCTAATTCATATAACATCTTCATAGTTCATACCAATATATTTCAGTTAGATTGCGTTTTTATTTTAATAGTTAGATTGCGTTTTTCTTTAATAGTTAGATTGCGTTTTGCTTGTCAATATCCTCAAACAAAAGAAAGAGTAAAAAAATGGGTTACAATGAAAATGTGAGAACAGAACTTTTGTGCCAGCAGGATCGAAATGCAGTCAAAAGACTCCATTTTGATGATATGGGTTCGCTGTCAATGAACTGTGAAAACGCCATTTTTGGACGGATGGTCACGAGAACTTTTTGGGCAGCTCCAAAAAGGTTCTAAAGATAAATGGTGGTTCTATTGAATACTAAAGGCCCTCAAAAGACAAGTATGAACTATTTGGTTATTGACAGTTCAGAAAAAAGCCAAAGTTTTTATTTTTCCAACTATATTGGCTTCTCTTCATCATTCAGAAAAAAGAAAGTAAAAAGTTGAGGTCTTGATCTTCTCTCCCTTTTGCTTCCTGTAAGTATTGTTCTTCCAACTACAGTAGCTCCCATAAATCTGTGTTTTTTTTATCATATGTATGACATGTTTAGAATTTGAGGAAAGCAGATTTTGAATATCTATTTTCTGGGTTTTGTTCCTTGATACTTGAGATTGCCCATGTTATGTGTTCATTTGTGTCCTCCTAAAGCATTACAAAACAATGTGCTCTTCATTATTGTTGCTTAAAGATGTGCTAATAGGATGTGGGTGTTGTTTCTATGAACAAATTTGACCCCATTTTTAGGGCAAAACCTCCTTCTCCCCTAAACCCACACGTGCCTTGTTCAATTATTGAGTTTCATATTGATTGAGTATACGCTACTGTAATCAGGTGAAGCCTTCATTCATTTAATATCAGAGCTCATTTGGTTTCATTATTTATGTACAATGTAGACAAATTTTAGGTTTTTACAGAGGATACTGAACTGTTGGTCACCATTAAGTCAGATAAGACCTCAATTGGTTGCGAAGAAGGAAACGAATCTAGATGATGGCTCTGTTTATGCTCTGCTACCGGGAAAGGTAGTTGTGGTTTTTCTGGCATGTTTGTTGATGTGTTTGTTGTTCCTTTGTAGAACAATGAATCTATGATTGATGAAAGAAATAGTTAGTATATGTTATTGGCTGGTTCTTGCTCTTATTGTTTTCAAGGATTCCTATAAACCTTAGTGTTTGTTGCTTCATGTATCAAAGCTTTTTTTTTTTTTTCCATTTCATTCATTATTTTCTTTTTGTGCGGTCACAGCCTCATGACGGGATAATATTCAAGAGGGTTTTTGAGATTCACAATTACCATCTGATAACGGGTAAGCCTTCAAAATTGCAAGTTGCAAGTTGTTTTTTACATGAATCATGTTATAGTTTCTTGATTCGGTTATCTGTTGTTCTGGGCGCTGATTCTATATATTGAAAGGTGGATCAAAACATTTCAAGTTCGTCCACTAGATATTGCTAGAACTAGGCTGAAAAACTCGAAGATGACTCATCCTTTCACTGCAAAGATTATCATTCTGTTAGGTCCACCATCGATGGGAATCATCTTATCATGTTCTTATTTTTGCTGGGGTCCATAAGACGTGTCGTCTAGTTCTAGTTTTAACATGTCACCTAAAGAAAGTCGGTTTATCATTATGTTTGCCATGTCATACAGAGCATGAAGGTTCCAGTTGTTCAATTGTTTTTGCCTTAATCTAGTGAACTGATGAGGCATTTCTCCACCAAATCATGGTAGCTAGAGCTAGAGAAGTTTGGATAAGATCAGAGATTAGAAGAACCTGCTATATTTTTTATCAGGCAGTCCACGTTTAGAATGATAAAATATACGCAGTCGTTGCCTTGTATAATGGAGTTGCTGCTGAATCTATAATTAGCATCAGACAATAACCATTAATCATATCATACGCAAACCATACCAAGTCTAAATTGAATTCAGGAACAAGATAACGTAGGACCATGGATTTTTAGTTTTTTTTTTTTTAGTATAAACATAGTCAGAGGCGTGTGCCATAAAGCCAACTTTGGTCCTATCAGCTTTTTCTAAAGTAAAGATTGGCACATTCCATCAAATATTCCCTTCATCATTTCATCCAAATTCTGCATCCCAGAGATGGATGCGAGAAATGGGTTATTTACCAGCTCATTTTTAACCTTGTCATTGCTGTAATTGAAACATGTTTAATGCTATTAATTACAGAATCACATTGAATTGTATGTTCTGAATTTAGACTGGTCTGGATTAAAATGAACAGCACATATTTGGATATTCATTAACTTCTTTTATTCAAATGTGGAGCCTAGTTGACTAGTTTGAGTAAATACACCTCCCCCACCAAATAATTGTGCTTACATAATCCTTCACACATAGCTCTGTTGTTGTTTGAAGAGAGTCATCGCATAGATTGAAAGCACGATATTCGTTTTCCTTTGTGTATCCCGTCTTTTTCCACACCATGAAAGCTCAAGATCCGAACAAGGACCATTTCTACGAGCCACTTCCCGGGTCTGGTCATGAAGTTGAGCCCTTGGAGGGTGCTTCTGTGCACAAATTGGGTTCCACCAACAAATATGTCCTCGCCGGTGCTATTTTGGCTTCCACAAACTCTATCCTCCTAGGCTATGGTGAGTTCTATTTGTTTCTTTTCAATTGAGATCACAAATCTGAACATTATTGATGATCCTTGTTCTGTTCCTGTGTGCAGATATTGGAGTGATGAGTGGGGTTGTGCTATGCATCAAAGACGACTTTCAGATCACATCAACCCAAGTCGAGATCTTGGTGGGTTCTCTAAATGTATGTTCTCTGATCGGGTCTCTTGCTTCGGGTAAAACTTCTGATTCTATTGGTAGGCGTTACACCATAGTTTTAGCTGCAGCCAAATTTCTGATAGGTGCTCTGCTAATGGGGTGTGCACCATCCTACTCCTTCCTGATGGCCGGAAGAGTAATCGCCGGCATTGGAGTCGGCTACTCCCTCATGATCGGCCCTGTCTATAACGCCGAGCTCTCCCCAGCCAAATCCCGAGGCTTCCTCACATCCCTCCCCGAAGTCTTCATCAATGTGGGAATCTTACTCGGGTACATATCAAACTACGTCTTCTCGAGCTGGAGAGTAATGCTGGGCGTGGCAGCATTTCCGGCCATTTTCGTTGCTCTAGGTGTCATAGCAATGCCGGAGTCGCCTAGGTGGCTCGTCATGAAAGGCCGGATAGAGGAGGCGAAGAGGGTGTTGATCAAGATTTCGGATAGCGAAGGAGAGGCTATGCTGAGGCTCGCGGAGATGAGAAAGGCCGGTTCAGTCTCTGGCGCAGCGAGTCAAGGCCGAGGATTGTGGAAGGAGCTGCTGATCAGACCATCACCATCAATACGTCGCATCCTCATCGCCGCCATTGGAATCAACTTCTTCATGCAAGCTTCAGGAAACGACGCCGTTGTCTACTACAGCCCGGAAGTGTTCAAGGACGCGGGAATTCAGGACCGGAAACAGCTCGTCGGCGTGACGGTCATCATGGGAATCGCCAAAACCTTCTTTGTTGTCGTGTCCGCCGTTTTCTTGGACCGGTTCGGGAGGCGTCCCCTGCTATTGCTCGGCTCGGTGGGGATGGCTGTTTCTTTAGCTGGGCTCGGGCTCGGGTCGAGGTTTCTTGACCGGTCGGAGAGCACGCCGGGATGGGCCGTAGCGCTGTGCGTGGTGGCGGTGTGTGCGGACGTGTCGTTTTTTTCAATTGGGTTGGGGCCGATCGCGTGGGTGTACTCGTCGGAGATATTTCCGACGAGGCTGAGGGCTCAGGGGTCGAGCCTGGCGGTGTCGGTGAACAGGGTGGTGAGCGGGGCGGTGGCGATGACGTTTTTGAGCGTGTCTCAGGCGATAACGTTTGGTGGGATGTTTTTTGTGCTGTCGGGTGTGATGGTTGCCGGTGCAATTTTCTTTTACTTGTTTTTGCCGGAAACGAAAGGCAAGAATTTAGAGGAAATTGAGTCTCTGTTCGAGGATTGAAGTGGAGGAGGATCGTGAAATCGTTTGCTATCTTCATGAATACAGATTACAATCAATGATAGATTTAGGATTGTAATGAAATGGATGGTTTTGGTGGTGAAATGGAGTGAGATGGTGCTATATACAATATGGATGTACATTTCCTTACCAAATTATAAAGTGACAATCATTGATTGGTTTCTATTTGTATCCGCTTCATTGAAAGAAAACATCTAAGGCTTAACCGCTTGCTCCACGGTCTATCCCAACCCAACCTGCATATGGAACGGGTGGTTCATGAGTTCACTAACTTCAACTTCTAGATAACTCGTCTCCTCACCATATTCAAACACAGTATTAGATTTGGACTACTATGATTTGTAGATTATAAAACTCTATTTATAAAAAAAAAAATGTAAATTTATTCAAATTTAAAATTAGTTCGGATGATTTAATTAGGTTTGGACAAAGCTCATATGTATTAGGCGTGTTTGTGCATAATTCGTCAAACCCCTCCCAACCTGCAATCCACAAACCGTAAAAAATGCATTACTGGAGAGCGGTTCATGAGTTACATAACTCCAGCCCACATCGAACGGGTTGATTTGCCTAGCCACGAACATAACTAGTCTTGGCTAACATTTGCTGGTTATATGGTTTTAGTATTGGATAGGTTTGGAGGCGGTCCATTTTGTTGTTGGGCTTGGCTCAGATGGTCTTATGCTTACTGGGCTGGGCCTATGTTCTAGAGAACTTGTCTGGAAAGCCCATGTATGGAGTTAAATATACATTTTACATGATACATTACTTTGTTTACAATACAATAAAATATACTTTCACACTTTTAAAATAAATCTAATACTTTTAGAGTAAAATGTATATCAGTTGACTGATACAAGGTTACATCAGTCACAACTTAAGAAAGCCAATGAGGTGATGACACCTCATTTAAAATCACTTATAACCACCCAAGTGAATTTGTGGGAGCGGAGCGACCCGTCCGGATCCATGATTTTAAATGAGGTGTCATCACCTCATCAGTCTGACTGATATAAGATTATATCAGTCAACTGATGCCCATATTACTCACACTTTTATTTGTAAAAAAATTAAGAAACATTTTGTTAGTATGCTGTGTATTTCTTCTTCTATCATCATCTCGCACATGTATTGTAATAAATATAATTTAAAGTAAAATAAGACATATTTTGAAACATAGTAAGTATTCGTAAGTGAAACATGATATTTATTTTGAAACAGAGTAAGTGTTTAAGTGACGTCTCTTTTCTTAGAGTTCTTGAACAGAATTAATGTGAAATAGTACAGAGAATATATTGTACAAAAAAAAGGATGACGATATAAATGCAGGATATGGCGTTGTCATCTGATTCACGCGTAATCTTCTACTAATAGACCTATTAACGGAAAAGATTATGCATCATCATCACCCATTTTATTTGAAATGGACTGACAAATTCTGATGGTGAGATCTAGCAAATTATTTAAAATGAACTACTTTTCCTAACTCATTTTATTTGAAATCCTATATATAGTGTCAAAATTAATCATACTACTATGAATTATGAAATGATTATTTGAAAGAAAATATTAATATATATTTGAATAAGTATTGGTGACAGTCTGAGCATGCATGCATGCATCACCAAATTCATTGACCTTTTGTGTCTTGGAGATATGGATGTTGCCATTTTGATCTAAAATTGAGTGCTCAAAATCACAAACTAAGATGCATTAATGAAGAAGATGGTTAATGACTGAGTTACAAAACCAGTTTTGTACAAAGCAAATTGTCTGTTGCTAGCTCCATGAGGATCATTTGACTCTCCTAATATTCACAAACTGCAAAAGACAAAGCTCATGCACATGATGATCAATATTGAAACCCAAAAGTCATGCATATATAATAACCACTATATATATATTAACCATCATATTCATGGCTAAACATCAATAAATTAATAAGTAAAAGATTCGCAGAAATCTATGCATGGTGATGGTTTCTTGATTGTCACAGACCCAAAGACGACTCAACTTGAAAAGCTGAATCCAACTTACCCAAAACTGTCTGTTTGCTTTGCGGTGGTGGGGTTATTTGGATCCAAGAGCCCATCTTCATGTGTTGTTTTCTTATTGGAACCTTCTAAGACTTTGAGATGCTCCTCCCACGTCTGTATTCACGGATCACGTTGAAAGTTTAGTATTATGTTAAGCAAATGATCAACTCAAATTTGACTCGTTTAATAGACAGATTGAATAACACGATATATTACAAAAAAATTTTTGCTTTTCGTGACAACCAAAATAAGTTGTTGTTGGGCTTAGAAATAGTGTTCAGTGGGCTGAAACAGATAAAATCTCATTATGGTGAAAAATTGGGCTCTTATTCTTTCGGCAACAACTTTTCCGTCGCACAAAACTATACTTCAATGACAAACATCATCCTGCGTGCAGTTAGAGACTTCCGGTGACAAGATATGGGTTAGAGTGATAGATTGTGCTATCGCGGAAAATGAAATTTATTGTAGTGACACGAGCACGGCATGTTTATGAGCGGGTTGACACAACACGACTTAGCTAAACAAACAAGTTTAAAACTACCGTACATGATCAATATTTGACCTAACTAACTCATTTGGGTCAATTTGACCTGATATGTTTAGAAAACTGCATTTTTATCGTTAAATAGGTGAGTCGATAAAAGAGTCACATCGTGTTCGTGTTGTTTCATAGGTTATGACCCAGATTGTGTGCCGTAATCTTGAGATATATAATATTTATTGTGAGGTGTGAAGTCTAAGACTCAAGGTTCTTGGTGTGTCCAAAAATCTTTGGGGAGCTTTTGAATCCATTGTCTTTAAAGCAGTGTACAAGGTGGAAGCAGACATGAGAGTATTGACAAAGATGGTGATATTAAAATAGTAAAAACCAGTTATGGCATAAAATATGGATAAAGGTGGCAATGTGTGTGTGTGTGTGTTGTATAAGCCATATATTGTCTCGTATACTCACATTTCAAAAACAATTATTCAATTCAAATATGTACCTGTTTTTGTGTGTGTGGTCTCTGTGTTTTTTCCTTCATTTGGTGGCTTTTTTCTTTTGATACTATCTTTCCTTTTTCTTGCAAATCAAGGCTTCACAATAAGTTTATGAGATCAATAATTCACTGATATAAAGTCAACAACAATATGGCCTTATGCAACAATATTAATAATAGAGAGGGTTTTTCAAGTTTTTATTTATTTATTTATAGATAATATTTGAAATTAGATTTAATTGTTTTGTTTTTATTTATTTATGTATATAGAGACATGGAATAGTAGGTGGATAAATATTTATATAAACAAGGAAATGAGCAAACAAAAAATAGGTACTGCCACCAAACGACAACCCCATTTTCATGTAATCCTGCTTCTTGCCTTGAAGCATATTCCTGTCTCGTCCACAGGAAGATCTAATTAATTCTTTTTCTTTTTATTTATAGTTGTAAATAGGTTTGTTTATATTTTTATTATAAAGAAAATAGTATATGTATGAAAATCAAAGACAACATGTAAACTTTGTTAGCAGAACTAAATGTTATAGAGTGATATGATTTGTAAATCTCGAATGACCATAAGAACGAGCAGCTGTTCTTTAATTGGTTAAAATTTTGATTGGAATAGTGAGACGGTTTTAAGATTCGTCATTTTTTCTCTTTAAAATCATATGACGCGTATCAATATCAAGAAAAACACACAAAAAAAAAAAACTTAAAATAATTGAAGGTCTACCACAATAGAAACAAATAGAGTACAAAACTAAAATAACTACGAAAGTCCGATTTAAAACAAAATAACGTGATTTTTTTTAATCAAGATACTATTAGTTAACATACTCTAAAAAATTAGAATACAATGGAATAATAGAAAGAATGATTGATCTATTACAATATCGACAACATTGTCAGTATATCTTACCTTAAAAAATGTGAAATTTGTTATCACTAGATAATTGTTTTTTTTATTTTATTCATGTTGTTAATATTTTTTCTCCGGCACACACACAAAAAAGTTTGAATTCAAAAACATATATTTTTTTTGTCACCACCTCATTAGACATATGATCAAATCCGTTTGACTATCAAATTAAATTATTAATAAGTTAGCTTGTATTCAAATTAAATAAAATTATTATTTAATCAAAACATGTAACTATGATATAT
>JAYMTA010000524.1:0-27375 GCA_036897625.1 Pelargonium cotyledonis
ATAAAAACAAGACACTCATTTTGGGACAAAAAAATTAGACAAACAAGACACTTATTTTGGGACAGAGGGAGTAATTCACAAAGCAAGACCTTAGGCGGAAGCCAAATAGAAAGATAATGAGGAACCCAAATGGTTCAATTGCTTAAGCTGTTATGAAGTGGGTTTGCCAAATAGATACGGAGATGCTGCATCAAGGAGTCGTACAACAGAAACATAACTACTACAATTATAAGAACAATCATATAAGACATTTCTCAAACACGTGGGTTATTTTGATGATTAGCACATAGCACTAAGCCTTTGCCCTCAGACTAACAATTCACTAACCTATATAAGTTCAATGGATTTAAGACAGGCACGACTAAGATATGGACTCCACTCTTATAAGCAATATTTTTGAGAGTGATCATTCACAAGTCACAAAAATGAAACCAAACAGAGGCAAATTGTTAGTTCTGAGAAACAAGAAAGTTCCATACTCTTGTAGAAGCTGATAATCTTGCTTTAACTGTGCCAGCTCCATAAGAGTTTTCACCTTTTCATTCGTAACCTGAATCAATAATAAAAAAACAGTTCATTAATGGATCCCGCCATCAAAACTCAATAGAATTACTTGTATTAAATAAAGATGTTGAAGTGCAGACGAGCAACACTCCACAGGAATTACTTGTAGTAAATTCCTTTGAAGCTCCTCCACTTTTTTCTGTAGAGCGGCATTCACATTTCTCTCGAGGAAATGCCTTTCTTCCTGCTGGGATAGAAGCAATAAGGTTCCAACCTGATTATGATAACACAGAGAGAACGAAATAGCAGATTATTACTTCTCAGCAGTAAACACATCCACAACGGTGAGAACAATAAAGCAGAATAAAAGTCTGGTTGGTAAATGATATATTTGTAACACCTTATCTTGCAATGCTTGTGCAAGGGCTTCAGATCCACTTGACTTCCCATCATCTGTGACATCCGGCAAAATAGGAGCTATTCTCTGCAGCCAACATATGTAATTGATTGATGCAAGTAAGAGCTTAAGTTGCATAATGAGAAAATTTCTAGTACTACTATTAAATGCAATTTCAGTAATCATCTTTCAGATGCATGTGAATTAGTTTTGAGTGCAAGGGCAATGCATAACAGCAAATAGATACCAAATTTCATAAACGAGAGCGAACCTCATTTACTAAATTGCCATCCAGATCAGTGCTCACATGAACATCTCTACATTCATTTTCGTCTGCCTTTTCATCTGTCTGAGAAGCCACCAGATTTTGATCTCTATCTAAAACAAATTGCTTAATATTTTCATTCACTAAATCGATAATTGATTTCATGTGCGACTTTTCCTCATTCAGTAAATTCCCAATGTGAGATCTATGCAGAGAATGGTAATGCTTTAAGCCGGCTAGCTCATTCTTTATCATTTTGTCTGAACGTATCTGAATGCAAAACAGTAAGACCAAATTATTAGAGGTGCAAAGCATTGAAAGTTATGTTCCAAAGATGCCAAAGTTCTTACTATCTTCTTCTCCAATTCACGAACTCTCTTCTTCAAATGATTTTCGATCTCCAAACCCTATGTGCCAGAAATAAACTGTTGATGAAAAAGCAGTTGAATTTGAAACTCATTTTCCAACTAAGAGCAAAACTGGCACCATACCATCCGTAGCTTACTCTGAAGATTATCCATGGAGCTTCTCAATGTATCCACTTCTCCCTCCAATGCATTCTGTCTGAGCAAAAGTTAGTTAAGTTGCAAATAGAAAATGAAGTGTGGTTACTGCAGTTCTATATACTGAGGTTGAAAAGTTTTCGAGCATTTTCATTTAGCAACTAGAGTGAAGGATAGTGAAACTTGAAAGATCATGAAAGCTTACGATGTAGTTGGAGGTGGAAGGATCATTATAACTCCAACTCTCTGGAGGATCGTGCAAAAGGTATGCACATTTATCATCCCAACTCGTATCCTCAAACTCCTCCAGCGGATGTTGTCTGATCTCATAAAATTTATCAACAACCTGTTGAATAAAAGACTCCATCAGTTTCATTACATAAGAACAATATACAAACTCATTCCTCAAACTGAATTGTGATACCATTCAATCACAAAACCCAAGTGCTTACCTTCTTGAAAATTTCATTGTGATCTTTTTCCTTGGCAATATTAATCTGAAGAGTATCATTTAATTTCTTCTGTTCAAGACAATCCAAAGTAAGGTCTTCCAACCTGCATTGGAAATGAAAAGGATATTATTTAAAAGGTTTTTGAACTGTTCAGTATGCTCTCTAGAGCCTAAAAATCAAAGATTCACTTGTCTGTCATAGGAAATGCTAAAGACAAGACGCAAATACAAAATTGTTACAAGAAAATATGTTTGGTTTCCATTTAAAGAGCATCAATAAGATAATCATACAACATAATATTGCTATATTTAAACTATTAAAAAAAAAAACTTAGGATTGATCAGCAACAACAAAACCATTGTTAAAGCAAATGAAACATAAAAATTCCATATACATTCACATTATTTAATTCAGTGCTCCAATATATAGCAAATATGTCCTATGCAATGCGTTGATCTTCCAATTGGTAGGTATATTATCATTCTGCCACACAGCCTAGATGCTAGATTGATATACAAGATAAATTTTAATGGAGAAATACCTCTTTTGGTTGTCATTTAGTTTCTGTAATATGAGCTCCTCCTTCTCTTTAGCCTTCTCAGCCTGTTTGTCCACAAATGTCATTGTGAAAACTTCGAAGGAATTGAGAGCAAAAAAGTACATTTACATGCACGAATATTGTTAAACAGTTATACTTCAAAAGTTATACTATCACTACCTCCATTATTGAATTATCTCGCTCAGCAAAAGCAGAAGCCACACAACCATGGAAAAACTTAAGCTGCTTTTCTGCTTCCTTATTCTGCAACAAAATATCAAACATGTCACATGCAACTGTGAAATCTAACCACACATGTCCTAACCAGAGAGAGAGATAAAGAGAGACCTTTGTGACCTCCACACTATTTAAATCCGCCAGCAGGCTCTGGTAACAGTAACAAGCATGTAAGCCGAAATGAGGTTATGAAACCTATACAGATGCAAAGCAAAAGAAAACTCACTTTGATTTGGTAAGCTTCCGAAAGCTCCTCTTGAAGATTTATGTTATCTCTAGTGCAAGCAGCTAACTTCTTATTCAAATTCTCAATCTCCTGCTCCAAGCCAGCTGTCCTAATAGCGCATTAATTAATTTTAATACACGGCATCCTAGTTGATAATTTTTGTTCAAAACATCAACACACAAACCGTCAACCCTACTAAAGAAAATAAAGCTGAAGTTGTTGAAAACCAAATATTTGACATCACAGACTGACAGAAAGTTAAATTATACCTCTGAAAATGCATTTTGGTAGCTACAACAAGGTAACCAGGTCCAGCTTGCTGCATGCACAATTGTTCAATATCTTTGTGCAACTCATCACGCTCTACGAAACACAGAATATCCATTTCTTTGGTCATAAATAGTAAAAAATATCTTCAAAGATGAAACCATAAGAAACTTCTATCGCGAAAATCGTGTATATGAGCACATAGTAGAGACCAAGAAACTAGAGCAACAAGTAACAAGTATTACACACCATGTTCAAGTTGTTTGATGCGAGCACTCAAGGATCCCTCATCATTTGAGCTTTCTTCCATGTCTAGAAAAAAAAAACCAACAATTGAATCATCAAACTTTAACATTATGCCCAATTTGGTGCACCAAACTTCAAAAAAATGTCAATTTAGTACATGAACTGTCAATTTGTACCCATTTTGACACACAAACATTCAGCTTTCACCAAATTTTCGTCCACAAACTTTGGTATGAATCCTTAGTCCCATTTGACACCAACTTAGGTATTACTATTAGACCAACATTCATGTACCATTAGTGATATCAATCCCTAAAAAAATGAGCTTTCACCACTATAACACGCCCAACTCGCAAAGTACTGAACCAAATACAGGTAATGACCAAAGGGTGTCCCAAAATGAGACCAGGGCTCAGAACACCAATGACCCAGTTCAACATCAATGACCAAAGGGTGAATTCAGGCTAAAGCTGCTCCTTTTACATCTGGGTTTAACAAATTTTCTCGAGAAAATTTCTCCAGCAGAACACAATCCGAAAAAAACATTGCAGAAAAACATGGGCAAAGCATATCACAAACCCATATCAAAGTGAATCATAAACAACAAATTCTAAGAGCCTAAAAATTGAATTGTAACAATAAATCAGGCGCGCATATTATAGATTTTTATATACACAGAAAAAGAAAGGTACCTGAAACTGAAAGCAAAGCTAAAATCAGATGGAGAAGAAGAAGAAGAAATCGAATTGAGGGGCAAAAGAGGAAACTGAGAATTCGATTTTCTCTGTGAAGAGTGTAGTCTTTAAGGCCAATACAAGTTTTGTCTCTAAGCTGAACAGCCTGTAGCTGTTCCGTTTTCAGGAAGCAAATTATGTTTTTTTTTTTTTCAATTAATCATTAAATAATTATGTTTTTTTTCTCATTTAAACAATTTAGTTTATAGTTTTGAAAAAAAAAAAATATTTTATATCTAAACATAATATCGTTATTTGTCTCCTATCTAGTAAAAAACGATATTTACATGAGGAACGGATTCGGAATGTTTAGTCAGTGGGGACAAATTAATTATAGTTGAGGTTATATATTCAATTCTCTATTAAAATAAAATTTATAAAAATTAGTGGTGTTTTCTAAAATAAAAATGAGTGGGGCAAATTGTCACAATTTCCTTCCCTTTAGATCCGTCTCTGATGTCACAACCATTTTCTTAAAACTAGGAGATTTATTAGAAATGTAAAGTATTTTTCATTAAATTAGTCTACCCCTACATCGACTCGATAAATTCGAGAAAAAATTCTTTAACTGTTGTCCCCAAAATTCGTACTCTAGTAGACAACAATGATCACCCAATCATCTCATTGGGGTTAACCCACGCAATCAATAACTACATAGTTTACGTTTTTATTCCTACATATAAAATATATTATTCCACGGATCTTGTAGGTGTGCTAATGGCGAGTCCTAGCAGGCTCTT
Organism: Pelargonium cotyledonis; assembly: GCA_036897625.1. Classification (NCBI taxonomy): domain Eukaryota; kingdom Viridiplantae; phylum Streptophyta; class Magnoliopsida; order Geraniales; family Geraniaceae; genus Pelargonium; species Pelargonium cotyledonis. The sequence continues at coordinate 5,110 of JAYMTA010000524.1, forward strand.
GTTTCCTTAGTTTGCACCTAACCTACAAAAGAAACAGCGTCTTGGATCTTTAGTTTACACTTAACTTGTTAAAGAATGATTCTCATGACCGAAGAGGATGCGTAAAATAGCTTCCTATACGCTCGGACTTTTGGTTTTGTATTAATGGGTTTATTGTCCATCCAGTCCGAGGTGGTGGCGGCGGCATTCCTATAAGTGTTCTATTGAGATAGTACTAGAAATGTTGGAGAAACATTGGAAGTCACACAAAACACTAGAATGAATCTTCTTGTACAAGTCCATTTGGGGCATCTTGTTCTATTTCTCTGTTTCTTGTGGACATGACCATCCACTCTCACCATTCTATTTATACCATTTGATGAGCACAAGCATACATGCCAAAACAAGTTTATGGGTACAACGTATGCTAATATTGTGGAAAGGACTCAGATTCGATCATCACTAGATACACCTATGAAAAGAGATGAAAAGTCTTGACTGTAACGAAGCCCGAGCAAGAGTAGTCACGAACCATGTAAAACGGATGAAGATGACATGTGGTTCAAGAGGGGGAAAACCCAACTAAGAGTGAGATGATCTATCATCAAAACTGTCCGAAACCGCAACATCATCACTATATCCTCTCACAATATGTACACTCACACACACACACACATATATATCACTATTCACTGATAATTGCTACCTGCTTTCTATTTTCTACATAACCAACATCATAAACTCATGTATCAAACTACAAACAAACATAACACAAACCTCACCGTTTCTGAGTCTCATCGACCATTAAAAAATGCAGCATCAGTTGTATCATCGCCAACTGGTTACATCCTTCATCGACACAACACAAACATTGCGTAAAATCAAGAAGCTCGAGCAATGTTCGTAATGCAGCATTCACTAGCATATCCAAAGAAAACCACAGGCAATCCCGCCTAAAAACTCAAATTTTGTGTGTATAAATATAATAGTTTCACATTTTATTAACTTTCGGAGTTGAAAATGCAATAATATCAGAGCTAAACTAAACCAGAGAGAAATGTTTTCAAATAGCGCCCTAAATCTACTAGTTTCACTGGGATCAGATGGTGAATGTGAAAATCTTGCATACGTAAAGCATGAAGACTTTCACATATTTACAACTACAGACAACATCACCACACGACGATTATGCATCTTAAAGTTGATCCGCTAAACCTCTGACTAGTTGCCGCTTAAACCCCCCACTGATGAATTTCCATTACGGTCGGATACCCTGCATATGAGAACATAATCAGGCGTTGAAATGACATAATTTAGGTGCAGAATCAACTCCTACAGAGTGACACTCGACTAGGCAACATCAACAATCAACAATCAACAGGGCAGGAATTCATGACCGACCTATCAAATAAATAACAGAAAATAGTATCGAGTCTCTATAACCGTACGGTATATATACTAATGATGAAGGAATTTAAATATGTAATATTCATATACTTCGGTTATACAAATTGGTAAATACTTATGAGTGAATATATACATAATTAAAAGCTCTGTTTCATTATTCCAATTGAAAAACTACCATGGTCCCTAAACTATCAGGATCCGACCAATTTGATCTCTGCACTAATTTTTATGCCAAAATTGTCCCCGGCGTTAACTTCCATTAGATATTAGTGTCTTTCTTTCTTCCAACGCAAGTTCTCATTGAGGACCGTTTTGGTCGGTTTTCAATAGTTGGGGGACCATTTGGGCATCAAAATAGTTGAGAGACTATTTTGGTAGTTTCTCCTTCTTCCAATAGATTAAGGTTGTAAGTTTGGTTTCAAGAAATGCATTTAGTAAAGCTCTTGAAAAAAGTTCTCAAAAACTTCAACTAAGGAAAAATAATCAAATAAAGACACATAGATGAAACAGCCAAAAAACGTCTAGTAACTGTTTCCTGTTAAGAGACAGGATTTATACATACAAACAATATGTGCCATCCAGCTTATAGATTTTTTAAGATGAACTATTTCCCTCTGCTTAGATTTTGTCTAATCACTTTACACTAAGCGTCTCAAGCATAGAATCTAAATCAAATCATAGCGAAAGAAATGAAGAAGAAGAAAAAAAGTCTAGATAGTTTACCATCTTTAGGGGGTTTCTCGCCTGCAGAGTTTTCTTCGCAGCTTCGGCAAAAGCTACTGCTGCTTCTGCATCTGCTTCAGCCTGCTCAGCTTCCCTAGCGGCCTGCTCCGCTTCTGCTATGGCAGCTTCTGCCTCAGCAACTGCCTGGGCAGCAGCGGCGGCAGCCTCAGATGCAGTCATAGTACACATCTTTGCCAACTCTAAATCAATTTGAGCCCGAGTAGGAAAATTGGTATCATCAAAATCAACTTTCGGAATAGGAGGAACTCTGTTCCATCCATCAAAGAAGGGCGGTGCCATAGGGTTCTTTCTTTTGTCATTGTATGCTTGAACAGGAGGAACCCTATACTTGCGCTTCACCTGCAAGAGGAAATACAAGAGCACAACTCGGCAATTATTTGGTTGATAAAAAAACATTTACTTCCTCCGTCCCAAAATAAGAGTGGGGTTTGAATTTTTTGTAAGGGTCCAGGATAATATAATTCGTTTGGGACGGAGTAGCATTAAGAAACAACATTTGGTCATCTATGAAGTTCGGGGAAAGCACTATTCTCTCACAAAATGGGTAAATATTACTCAGCTTGAGGACCAAAAGAGATCATTATGCAACCAATGCAATTTGAATTACATGTCAAATCATACAACAATACATTAACATATACAAAAGTTTATTCAAGTTGGATCCAAAATGGTGCACATCACAACAAAAACCGAGCACAGCATTTACAAAAGCAATCCCTAAATATTTATCAGTCCTGACAAACTGAAACAATACTTTAAGCCCTTACAAGGTAACCAAAAACTATCTATGATGAGGAGAAAAATATGAATGAAAGAAAATATAGTACAGTGTCACATAAGAAATCACAGAATTGACTATACGAGGAATAGTTCGGACTTATTGCATAATTTATGCACTTGTTGATCGTCTATTACAAGTAGACCTAGCATCTGTCACTCTGTATATAGGAAACTAAGTATTGCCAGAGGACACGACAAATCAATGACCAATCTGATAAACTATCAAAAGATTACAAACAGAAGAATTATTAGGTTTCATTATTGACAAACAAACGTTTTACAAACAAATTGGAAAGAAAAAAAAAATCTTGAACAATATGAGTGTACATATAAGGACCTAACCAAGCGTAACTAACACTTTTTGGAATTGACCAAAACTTCACTATGGCTAATGGGTCAATTTGAAAAGTCCCTCTAGCTAAGAGAAACTCTTTGCAGACATGCCAAAATGGATAGTAAGAGAAAGTTCTGAAGGGCTAGCAATCTTAATTTCACTAGGTTAAGTTAAATACTTTTATATCTTTAATTCGGAACACATCTTGAAACCAGTTAATAAGATTTGAAAGGGAAATGAAGTAAACTAGAGAAGACAAATCGAATCATTTACTCATTAAGAGTATGTCGCTAAAACTACAATCATTAAGATTGTGCTGTTAAAACCATAATCAATGAGATGTCATCGTCAAAGACACAATCCTTAAACCGAATCTCAAACCTAATGAGGAAAAGCATAACAGATAGAGAGACAAAAGTGATAATCAAGGAGAAATAATAAAACCAAAAAATTACCATCTCAGATCTCGTAAACCTTTCAGATCAAGGACTCCAGCGGCAAGGGTTACGTTATCTCTAGGGTTACGATGCGCTCTCTCTACCTTTCCCTCTCTACGCACACATATCTATAATTTCATTATGCAAAAAGGAAAGATTGATAAAGGCTGCTATGTGGGTCCTAAAACAGCCCAACAAATAAAACCGGAATTAATAAATGGCTTATAAACCTAGGGTCTGGTTGACAAAATACCGCTAATAAAAAGGTCAAGTTATTTTGTCTGACTCGATTAGTTGAGTATTAAATGGAGGAATCACGATCTCTACACAGCATTAATCAAGTCGCCTCGTTTGTCATTTCAGGTAGGTAATTAATCACCAATGCATTAAAAAGAATGCAATCTGACATTAAATTATCAGCACTTCAACCTAGCCTCAACTCGCACACAATTGATTCAAATTAATACACCTTGCACAAGTGGCATGAAATTACCTTAATAAGTTTCCCGTTTCCAGTTAAGAATTTCAACTTTCCTAACAATACCCTCTTGAAGTTCGGAGGTGCCCAATATTGGTCCTACAAAAATAAAAGATTGATACGATCAAAGGGTGTAAAAGTAAGAAAATTATGTATGCAATTTCACATCTGTGTACAAAACAACAGGAAAGGCTCGTGGACTGCAAGCAGGAACCAAATTACAAACTACAGTCCGCGTGCTCAATTGTTCCATTTGTCCCTTTGGAGTCATTAAATACTTGAACAGTTGACCACTCACACATTGTCAATAATAGCTTACAAGAAGTGGTTTCAAGAGATTTGAAGCTCGATCCAATACATCATTTTTGATGCAATTGCAGTTTGGAAATACAAAATTTATCCCCTTTCTAGTTTTGAGTGAACCGTTACAAGGATTGAAACCCCCAGTGAGTTCATAGACACTTTAATCAATGCAAGAGTGATTAGATATGAGTTTTCCACCAATTGAAAAAGGTTTTCTTCAACATTTTTTGGCATTGAGAATTGGATATGCATACGTTTATGGAAACTCAATTTGCAAAAGGATAGGCCAAACAAAAAGAGACTCCAGAGTGTTTGGACATAGCATAGAACTTGATGATTTACTTCTCTTTGAAGCCAAATTAGAAATGTATTTTGCTATCTAAACTTTGGGGCGGTATTTTGTAAGTAAGACGACAACAACAACAATCAAGCCATTTTCAAACATTGCTTGAGTCGGGTTTGTGAATCCTTTAGGAAAATCTTTGGGATCATTAGCTCATATTCTCCTCTTCCATTCCATTCTATCCATAAAGTTTTTATACTTTGCACGGAAGACCATTTTATTAGTTCCAAAAGAAATGGTAACAGTTTATATACATATCAACATTATGCCCAAATATGTTTATGCCCAGTAGATACCAAGGACTTATTTTATTCATGAAAAAAAAAAACTAAACATTATCATTACTCTCAACATGTTTTCTTATCTTTTGCAACTTGTCATTTTCTCTTAATGATTATCTCCAAGCATAGAATTCATTTGTATTTACATCTTTTGCGATGTAAAACCCCTTTGAGAATGAGCCATGCGTAAACTACCCAATTAGCTAAACAGGAAAATGTCACATAAGGATATAAACTCATTAAAAATGAAGGCTCAGCCCAATGCACGAAACTCCCATTATGGGGTCTGAGAGGTTCATTTTATACGTAGCCTTACCCCTAATTTGCATAAAGGTTGTTTGTTTCATTGACTTGAACATGTGACTTAAGCTAACTAGAAAACAAACTTAATGTTGTGCCAAGCCTCACCCACAAAAATTTATCCCATTGCATAAATAAATTGCCCAATAATAAATAGCCCAATTAAGTAAATATCTATGAGAATGAAAGGCAACATAAAGTGTCCATCTGTTGCCTTGATAGTTCCCCAACTACGAGAAAAGGCCTCAAAAAGCTTTGACGTCAGATGGAGAGAAGCAAAACAACTATCAATTCTCAATTTATTGTCCTTAGCTAACATTTTTCCACAACTACATTGTTTAAGCCTTTTCACACATTTCTATTTTGCACAACTTTATATTCTCGGTTCCAAATTAAATTTTAGCTATATGATGTAATTTAAGGGGACGAAAGAACTTAAAAGGGTATATAAGCAGTAAACAAACAAGTATCATACGACAATACAACTACGGAACATGTAAAACGATAATAAAATTGTATTTGCTCTTGCATTGACCAAGCATCCTCACACATTACATGTCAAACTTGAGATCTCTGACTTAGGTAGGTTAAACTGGCACTGTGTATAGAAAATGTCCATAATACGAAGATGTTTAAACTGGAACTGTATATCTAAAATGCCAAAAGATGAATTTAAGACTTTGTTTTATGAATACAGATCTACCTCTATGTAGGAAGCAATAGCAGTCTTATTTGAACCACCTGGCTCCTTCAAGCTGTGTATAGCCTCCACAATAAGGTTGTCCAACCTATAATTAAATTGAAAAACAAGACCATGACATGTTTGCAAATAAAATTTAAAATGGTTCTAATTTGCGATGCAAGTAAACAACCCGCAAGGTTTCATCACTAATATGCATCACACAATATGAAAAACCTATAAAGCCATGACTTAAGTGACATTATAAATCCAAACTAGTAATCAAGCAAGGGAAAATAGACAAGTGGGCATAAATTCTGGTGTCTAGGGGTTAAAAAGAAGTGCAAAGTGCCCAAAACACTAGATCACATCAGGTTGAAAAAACCTTCGCTATACTAGATAATTTAAACAGAACTAACAAACAAGGCGTGAAATGTTCAAGTCAATCCGTGACGATAATTTCCTAAATTATGCAGAACGAAAACTACGCATAGACAAGTCAAATCAGAGTGGAAAGTTCTCAATAACTGGGTGGGAATGATGCCACTACTTCCCACATATGAAATATTTTGTATCCATGCTAACACTAGCAAAGCAATATTTAAAGATAAGATAGCTAATCTGACCTTACGATAGATTTTTTTGGACCACAAATCTGCATTGTGCTACTGGAACCTGCAAGAGGCTTAACATCCACGATGTCTTCATCGCTCTGATTAACGGCAGTAATAGCCGGATGGTTCTCCTCCTGTTTAGGGACTTGGGGAGCTCTTTTAAGAGCTAATCTAGCCTTCTCACGGGAGCCCCATCCATTTGCCATGACACTCATGTTTCTCCACTTATCCTACACCAAATTAACCAAAATCACCAAGTAAATATAGCATTAAAGATGTGTTAAAAGTAAAATGGGTTTATTCAAAGTCTATAGATTCGTCAAATACCATACTTACTTTAAAGAAGAAGTTAGAGTAAACATACCTTGAGATCTACATTAGAACGGAGATAAAGGACACTGCTAAATTCTGGGTCTTTGAGTATTGTGCGCCATTTGCCTGCCCCATGCTTAACCACTCCTGCTTTCAGGGCAGCCTCTTCTTCTGCTGTCCATTTCTGCTTCGGAGCACCCATCAAGAGAAGCACCAGACACTCCCTAAAAAAATTCTAATCAGCAAAACCTAGTGCAACCCCACACACACCTCAACAACACCACCACCAATAAAGATCAAAGTTTAACACTTTTCTGATACATATAAACACCAGATCAACAGAAACAAAATTATGCTCATGAACTATCGAAGGCCAACAAGAAGAAAAACATCAGCATAGTTATTTCTCGAACAATGTCGAGATCAGCTACATGAATCCACTTGCAAAACTCATAATTTCTTCCCAATTTAACTTAGGTCTACCTTAAACTCTTATAATTTTGGATTTCTCACAACTGAATTCTCTCCTTTCCTCGCAGGATCACTAGTCTCTGTACCCTCCATATGACTAGAAGCATCAAAGCCCCTCAATGATAACTCAACATCATCAATCAATTACAGGTCTGGCTGATGAAGACAAAGCACAAACATCTACAGATGTGAAATGCATGCTTCTGTTGGGACAGAATTCTCCTCTTCCAAACACAAGTTCACATGCAAACATTTTTTCAAACTCCAACGGCTATGTGGGTATCCCCATAAATTGAATTGTCACAATGGAACTAACATTACACATACCCTTGTCTACCTTCTAAACATCCAAATTATCTATACTATTTCTCTAATCCAAACAGTGTTTAGACACAATTCATGAGCACCAATCACAGTAAAAGGGCTTAGAAACATTAAATTAACAAACTTTCGTGCACATACATGAAGTAGACACAAAACCCATCAAGCTAATTACAACTGAACAACAAAACAATTCATTTCTCACAAAACAAACAATGCCACATCAAAAACACCTCATTTCCAGCCCTGCGTAAAACACAAACCCTAGAATTCGATTCCACACACCAAATTCAGCACATAAGAAAAGAGCCCACCTGTAGAGCAGAACCCAGAAAAGATCTCTTTCTCTTTTCCCGTAAAAATTGCGGCTTTATGTTCCTTTTATATGAGAAATCCCAAGCCGTGTTCGGAGACGACCAGGTTCAGGTGTTATCTCTGTCCCTCCCCTTCGCCTGAGTCAGTGACAGCTTAAGGCATGGAGGACCTGTGAAAGCAGGTCCTGTAGACGACACGTGGACGCTCTGAAACGAAATCAGCTGTGACCGACACGTGGAGGGCTCGTGTCGGTTGGTTCGTGTGCGATCGAAGGGTGGTTTGGATTGGAAATTGGGGCTGTGCGGCCGTGCGGGCGGTGGTGCCGGTGTGTCTAGGGTTTGAAGAACCATCTATTCTAGGGCACGATTCAATAGGAAATCCCCAATTTTCTTTTTTTCCTTTGTAGGCGTAGTCCAGCTGGGTGTGCTTAATTTTTTACCAAAATTAAAATTTACAAAAATAATAAATAATGAAAAACAATTTTTTGGGGGAAAACTTAATTATGAGAGGTAAATTGAGATTTTAATTTTATAATAAAGTTTTGTTGTTTTTGAACAAATTAAAATTGGGTTTCCTCGTATTTTTTTTTAATAATATCTAAGTTCGCTCGAGCAATGAGGATCATGAGGCTAGACTGCAATGGTGGTCTTGGACCATTGCAGTGGAGGGAGGGGACTGGTATTAGTCCCGCGGTGATGGTGATTTTCGGGTTTATTGAGAAGTTTTTTAACTTAGACGCACTGGGTCTCGTGTTATGACACGAGGTCCTTCTACTAAGTCAATGGTAGTGTTTGGCTTGTTTGCTTTTTTCCTTTATGTTTCTTTGGTTAGTAGTAAGAGTTGTTATGTATGATTAAACTTATTAATATCAGTACTTTACACGAGTTCAAATTATTTTGATTTTTTTTATGGCTCAATTTGATATTTATATCACTGTTAAATTTAATGAAATAATTTAGTAGCATAGTCGTCTAGTATTTATTACGGTTTTATGCTTAGAGGTGTAGTAAGATTTAATTATGTTCGAATTTCAATCAGGCATATAGTTTCGAAGTCAACTTCTTAAATATCAGTGGTTTGTTTGTGTATTATTTTAAGATAACTTTAGATTTACGAGTTTTATCGTATATGATACTTATTAATATAGTTAGTCATAGTTAAGTAAGTTTCTAATATTGAGTTGGCACAATTTAAATTGTCAAATGTTTTGTGACATCAAGTTACGAGCTCAAACGTGTATAGATCTGATCTCTTTGATGATAATTTTGTAGTGTTGCGAGATTGACCATTACAAGCGTACAAGACAGAATTCCAAACTAATAATTGATTTTATTAATAAAATGAATGAAATTTACAAACATATGTCTTTTTCTTTTATGAAACCTTGAATTTGATAATATGCAAATCCAAATGTATAACGTATACATCGAGGGAGATTGTGGGATAGTCCTCGAGTACATAACGTGTCTATCTTCACTTATATATCTTTTCTTTCAACTCTTCGCTCAATTTAAGGCTTTCCTTAAAGACTCAACTTCTGCCACCCAAACAGAAAATATGCTTCCACAAATTAGCATGAGCAACCCTTCGCAACCCACCCTTACTTGACGTTCCTCCATGAAGACTGCAACATTACATTTGATCTTGATGAAACCACGCAGAGAACGTTGTCACCTATCCCGGTGTATGACCCAATCGTCGTTGTGCATTGATCAACTGTGTACATATCCTCCTCACGAATTTTCACATTTCACGAATACTAGTATTGTTTTTTTTATAACTCCACATCCATTCATCATCTATACATCGTCGTTAAGCACAATTCGTAATTATATATTGAAAATGGTATAACCAATGTGATCAATTATATATACAAAAATATATATAGAAAACATCATTAACTATCAATTCTATAAACAACTATTCAATGTTTTTTATTCTCGCAATTTACATATTCAAATAGTAACCCAAAACATAGCATAATTGAGATCGAAAAACAAAGAACCTCAACATTTCTTTTGCGATCATACCCAAAAACTCAACAATAATTCATTAACATTTATGCAAAAATAGCGTAACGTTAATGATATCGTCGCAGAAAATAAATATATCAATTGCAGTTGTAAAACAATTAATCTTCAAACCCAAGAATTGATTTGCCACTTATTTTCTTTGCTTATTTTGGTGTGATCCAACGAATGCTAATGAAGTTCTCAAAACAAAGTATCCATCAGAAGCAACAATCCAAGAGGCAGCAACAACATAGAGCTGCCAAGCTGTACAAAATTAACCAACAAAATGTCAATTTTACTATTCAATTCATGTGTTCGTGTTGTTCTCAAAGTTGGTTGTGTTATACGATTCAATACAAACACGACGTGTTCAATTATCGTGTTATGTTTGTGTTGAGACTCCAAAACACACACCGCGACACATCTAAAACACACGCTTAGAAGTGTAATTTCAAATTAACAATTGTGTGCCAAACGTGCTAGATTTTTATAACTTAAATTTATGTGTTGGCCGAGTTCATGTCAATCATATCGTGTTGTCTCCACACAACAATTCAGTTACTGTATTAAACGTTTTGCACTCGTGTTGAACCACTAATCTATATCACGCCATATCCGTCACCAACAAGCAACAACTTGACTCGTTTCCAACTCAGATCGCCAGAGATCTGAGTCACCCCCACCAATCTCCACCGTTTCAAATCAAACATAGATCAATCTTTTAAAAGAAAAAATAAATTACATACCAGCCTTGCAAGCAGCTGCCGCCGCCGCTTTGTTGTTGTGGAGGTGGCGCGTACTGAGGCGCGTACGGCGGAGGATATCCCTGCGGTGGATAACCTTGATATCCCTGCGGCGGATAGCCATATCCTTGCGGATGATATCCCGGCGGTGGATAACCGTCTTTCGAATATCCCTCCGGCGGATACCCTATTCGCATATCCAAACAATCCAAATTCAAACCAAAACAACAACAAATAACTGAAAAATGAGTACCATAGTTTCAAAATTTTCATTAGATGAGTACGGTGGCGCGTGAATACCTTGCGGCGGAGGAATGCCGACCGGAGGCGGCTGGTTATAGTAACTCATTTGATTGTTTTAACGAAGAATTATTGTTATCGTCGTCCTCGTCGGAAACCTAAAAGAAATTTTGAGAAGAGAAAGGAGAATTTTTTTTCTTCAGTAACGTTAAAGAATTTGGTCTATGGATTTGGTTATGTGGGAGAGTGAGGGAATTGCGGGATGAGAGTGTTTTTTTGTTTGTTTGTTTGGACAAAGGTTTCCATTTTGGGATGTGAGTTTATGTTGTCCCCTCCTAATGTCCCTACAAGAAGGGAAAGGGAGCTCCACACATAATTTTGAGGAAATAGCATAAAAATTATTTCAATAACGCGGTAATTGCGTTTTTTCAAATCTTATTTCATGAGGGAGAAATGTCTAGTATTTAACACTTTCGCTGAAGTTTGAATTAGTATTCTTTATTTATGTTTTTCGGTTGACCTTTCAAGGGTAACCAACGTCTATTATTAAACATATTTGTCGGAGACATCAATTATTCAATTGATAATTTGGGTGATCTATTGTTTTTTCTAGCACTTCACCAACTTTCTTTTCGTGAATTTTTTTTTAATAACTAATGCGTAGATCATTTAGGAATCGAAAACTTATAATATTATGAGACAACTATTTTATTTATAAACAATAATAGAAAATATTATGGTGTATTGATTTGACCCGAATCAAATATGCACACCACATATTTTTAGATAATTTAGTGTTCTTGTTGCCAATTGAGACACTTTCGTAGGTAAAAAAACAAACAATGAAATTACACTTAGAGAGGTTGGACAACCAAGTTAAAAACAATATACATACATTCATCCCATAAAACCACAAACTATTCACTAACTATAGTCAACAAAATAGAGACGTAATAAAACAAACATCGTTAAGAAAATCAATCACTTTATTTACCCATCAACGCGATTGCAGACTGAAAAGATTCTCAAACTATATTATTTGAGTCACACGATCAAATATATCCGGAAAAAAAAAAAGAGAGAGAGATTGAGATCAAAGAAGCATCAACTTTCACATTTTCAATATAATTTCATAGCTATCAACAAACCTTTCTCAAGAGAATTACCCCAACATTTGTCACTTTACTCCAAATGGAACAACCTATGAAATAACCCATTAATAGCCAAATATTAGGGTTTCAAATTTTCCAAATAGCACAACACATTGTTTACATACACTTTGGAGAGAATGTCTAAATTTAGAAAAGAAGAAACTTCCTTTAGGTTTCTTGCTCAACCACACTACCTACCCTAAGAAATGTAGTTCATGGCTTAATTCAACTTCCTTTGACTACCTTTTCAAAACAAAAACAAAAAGTGTACTATTTTTCTATTATTGTGCATGCATAAGTTTAGAATATGTATGATGTGCTCCAAAATAAGTATACTTTGGTCTATTCACCAAAAGCTCTATTCTTAAGTTCAAGTTCCATAAATAAGAATTTGATGCGATCTTACTTGCAACACAAGTAATCATCTTTAATTTTGATGTAGACCAATATCGACTTATGTTTAGAATAATTAGTTATTTTCAAATGATAAATGAATCTCGCACATATTTTGTAAATGAATTTGACTGATATTACATTTTCTTTGATTTAGATATCACACTTTTTTATTGATTATTTTATAGTGAAAGTTAAATTACTCAATTCTAACCAAAGATAATGACTAATGATACATTTATTTTTACATCAACTTGTAATTAAAGAGGTTGTGTAACATGTTCATGGAGCTCAAAGATTTGTCCTCATGAGGAAGGGCAATTATGTCATTTTGCTAGCTAATCATAGTCATGATTGCTTATGCAGAAATTAATGACGTTTGTGTTTGGTTTTTATTAAGAAATGGCAAATAATTTGCCTATTTTAACCTTCTACCCCAAAAATTGGCTGCTTGAACTAGTCTTTCACATTTTAAAATTCTGGATTATTAAAAATAGAGAGATGATTAGTTGATGGTTGGCCAACCATATCTTGGGTTAGTATGTGATTAATCTTATAATTAATCTTCACTGGCAACTTAATTAAATTGTCAACCACTTCTTGTGAAGAAGTCTCAATATGATGTTGTTGATGTAACATTTTTCAAGTCTTTAAATCGTTGTCTATATGGATTAGGCCAAAATTTTAACGATTCTAGCGAACAATCAACAAATGAGATTTGCTTATTGCGCATACTGAATTTTTAAGTTATGTGGTCGTTGGAGTGACATTTTGGTAATTTCCATTTTATATTTATGATTTCATTCCATTTTTCGTTTGAAGTAGGGTTTTGAAATGTGTTATATACTTATATATAGCTCATGTGGCACTTCTATGTCGCTTAATTTATTATTTGATTTTTTTTTATATATTGTTGAAATGCGATAGCTAGTTTTTTCATAATCATATTTTCGACAACATTTTTATAGGGAGATGCATCATAATAATCTTGATCGGTGAATTATGAGCCATGACAATAATTGGTCCAATTCATGTCACTCTAATTACTTGAGGTATACCTAATAATTTAAACTCGAATTTGATAGGTGTCCAGCACTAGACTCTGTTTACATTCGATCATAATTGAAGTTGATTGAATAGACCAAAACTCACAAAATTATTGTACTTTATATCTACAATTTTGAAACTCGGCCAACTTAAAAATTATATAGGATCTTGTTAGAACCAGAGTTCAACTACCCGACCCAGCCCTAAAATTTCCATGGTCTAGCTTGAGGGACAAGAAAAGTGGGAAAAAAGAGAAGACACGGTGGTAGATTCCTGGGATGACAATATCGCGTGTCAAACATCCAGGCGACAGCAACTGTCTCTGTCTGGGTCCCACTCCCATGTCACTTTCATTACCATCATTTTTTTTTAATTTTTTTTATTATTCATAATTGAAATTATACAAAAATTTTAAGTATATTTATTCAATTTTATTTCCGATGAACATAAAATTCGATTTTATTTTTATGGATTCAAATAAAATAAAATTGATCAGTTTTTGTGTTGGGTCGGGTAAAGATAATTCACATGAACTCACATCACACATTTTATGCGTAAAATTTAAAAATATAATATAAAATCGCAATATGCTCTGATTTGAGTCGGGTCAAATTAAGAAACCAAAACATAAAGATGACGATATGGGGCTGCACCCACAAACACCTAAGAAGCGACCCATAATTTTGTTGGTTCGGTCAAAAAAAATGAATGTGATTGTTTCTGAATCAAATCAAGTCAATTTCAGAAAAAGGTATTGATCAAAAAATTTCACATGAACCCCTACATTTTATATGTACACTCTAAATTCGACACGAGGTCTAAAACATGACCCGAATTCTTCCTAAACAAATATAAACTTGATTTTTTATTTCTCTAAAAGAAATTGATTTTTTTATTACCAAAATGAAAAAAAAAATTAGAATAAAAGGGGGAAGAAAATTTAGAGACAAAAATATAATATTACTCTCTCTATTTCAAAATGAGTGTCTTGTTTGTCTAATTTTTTTGTCTTAAAATAAGTGTCTTGTTTTTATTTTTATGTTATTATATTAATATTCTTCATATATTACCTTTATCACTTATGCACATGGCAAATCTGCACATACATACCTAAAAACACACTAAATTATCTTGTAATTTTTAATTTGTACAAATTGAAAAAAGATAGAAACAATTTTATTTGTAATGAAAGAGGTCACATGCAATCTGGTGCAGTTGGTAACTTTCCAAGAAAACGATCACACCACACTGTGTTGAGAGAGAGAGAGAGAGAGAGAGAGAGAGAGTCACAACGACGCCGCCTAACCTTTCTTCTCCTCTCTCTCTCTAAATCCTATTCGATCGTACGCTCTGTATATTTCTAGAGAGAGAAAGTGACAACATGTAGCAGAGCTTTCTTGGCATCTATACAAATACACACCCATCACGCACTTCACACACTTCCATTTCCTCTCTATCTCTCTGCTTCTCCAATTGCCATTGCAGCTCAAGAAACTGAAACTCAGAAGAGAAAAATGGCTGCTCCGAAGGCGGACGAGTTCGCGCCTTTTCCGGTCAAGGAGCAACTTCCCGGCGTCGACTTCTGCATCAACAGCCGCCCCAACTGGCGTACGTCATCTCTCTCTCTCTCTCTCTCAGATTCTTATTTTTTTCCATGTTATCTGTGATTTTCGTGCTCCTCTCTCTTGGCTCTGTTTTTCTTTTCTGTACGGGTTAGAGCGAGAAAGCGGCTCTGTTACGTTTGTTGTTGATGGAACAGAGTTACAGAGATATCCACTTTTATGGGTTGCTAATGTTTGTTGATGAGAATTGTTAGTGTACAGGACAAAGTTTGGCTTACAGTTCATTAGCTGGTCTCTGTTCTGTTTGTTAACGTTTGATCTTCATAGAGCAGAGTTTTTTTTTTTTTTTTTGTTTTGGTCTCTTATTTTGTTTTGAACTAACTGTAAATTGTTTCATCTATGTTTATGGTCTTGTCATGTCTTAGAATCAACTACTGAGATGGGTTTTATTTGTATTTTGATGACATCCTTTCTGTTTGGTTGCTGAGAAAATTTTAATGCTAGGAAGGGAAATATCAGAAAACGTTGACTGTTGAGAAATTGATATGTAAAGGAAAAGTTTTGTTTGAAAACTCTCAGTATAGTTTTAAATGCTAAGAAAAGTAATGTTTAGTTTTGTTGGTGTTATAGTGATTATGATGACCTCTTTCTGTTTGGTTGCTGAGAAAATTTTAGTTTCTAAGAAAGAAAAAGAGCAGAAAGTGTTGGTTGTTGTCGTGAAATTGATGATATCTCAGTACCGTGTTAGAATTTAGATGGCCAGACCTTACTGTTTTCTAAAACAATATTTTTTTTTTACCCCTTTCTTTCATTTTCTCAGCAACCAAACAGTTTGTTCAGTGACTCAATAGTTTTCATGATACTTTAGTCAAGCTTGTTTTCTCATATTTCTGATGCTTATATTATTTGATATAATTTGTGTATTTATGTGCAGCTGAAGCTATACTCCTAGGGTTTCAGCACTACTTGGTGATGCTTGGGACTACTGTTTTCATTCCAAGCATTCTTGTCCCTCTAATGGGTGGTGGCAATGTAAGTGCTGCCAAAACCTCATCACCTTCAATACATTTCTATCTTCAATCTTCAGATTCTTTCGGCATAAACTTGGGTTTAATCACAATTTGCAGGTGGAGAAGGCTGAGGTGATCAACACATTGCTCTTTGTTACGGGCATCAACACACTCCTGCAATCTTGCTTAGGAACTCGTCTTCCTGTAGTCATGGGAGGTTCAAGAGCTTTCTTAATTCCCGCGTTCTCAACTGTTCTGTCCCAAAGATTCAGTATTTACTTGGATCCTCATCAGGTTTGTTTACCCATATAAAATATAATTTCCCTAAATTCTCCTGATTTCCATGTTTTTGAAACTAATGTATCATCTGTTATGATTTTACCCATATGCTGTTTTAGAGGTTCATTCAATCAATGAGGGCCATTCAAGGAGCACTGATCATTGCGTCTTTGTTCCAAATCATTATGGGGTTCTTGGGTTTCTGGAGAGTTGTTACAAGGTGAGACATTGAAGATTTCCATAGTATACACTTATGTTACTACTTATTTGTCAGTTTTGTTCAACAAAAACCTTAATCTTGCAACATGTCTTATGATGCAGGTTTCTTAGCCCCCTCGCAGCTATTCCTCTGGTGACTCTCACTGGACTCGGGCTCTTCACTCTTGGTTTTCCACAGGTGAGAGTCTTGAATTCATTTTCTTTTGTATATCAAAACACATTGTAAGTACGTGCTGATGGGTTTTAAGCATTTTTCTTGCAGTTTGCAACTTGCATAGAAATTGGGCTCCCAGCTTTGATCATAGTTGTGTTTTTGTCTCAGGTGAAAATGTCATCCTTAATATTTAGTTCTTTACCTTAAACTAGTTATATCCTATGTTCTTGTCTCTGGACACTCAACGCTATCTTATATATGCAGTATCTTGCATTCTTGTGCAAACCAGGAAGATTCATATTCGACAGATTTGCCGTCCTTATCTCAATAGCACTTGCATGGGCATTAGCAGCAATTCTGACTCGAGCTGGTGCATATGATCAAAGATCTCCAGGAACCCAAATTAGCTGTCGTGTTGATCGTTCTGGACTCATCAGTGCTGCTCCTTGGTAAGTTCTAATTCAACAAAGTTCAGCTATTTTCTTGTGAAATAGGCTCATTTCAATTTAGCTAAAGGAACTGCATGAAACAAGACTTGTTATTGTCTTGTAGTTCATGTTGTGTTGATTAATTACTTGCAGGATAAGGGTTCCGTATCCTTTTCGATGGGGAGGTCCTGATTTTGATGCTGGCGAAGCTTTTGCAATGGTTGCTGCTGCTTTGGTGGCTACTATTGAGGTTTGTTCCATCAACCCAGTTTAAAATTGTCCTTAAACTTGCACTTGCAGCAAGTTCTTGATTTTGTTTCTTGTACATATTATGGATTATTCTTGGTTGATCTACTGCAAATATGTTACCACAGAAGTGAATAAGATACTAGAGAAATTTCAGATATATGCATTGTATATACATTACCTCAAAATCACACTAACTACTATGATTTGTACGCTTTCATTGCATAACTACGTTGTACTTTCATGAAACTAATCTGTCACTTTGATTTAACAGAATATACATTATATTCCATCACATGATCGACGCAAGGACAAAATAGTATATGCATAATTAAACCTAACAACATCATTAACCAATTAGTTTTATGAAAGTACATGCTAGTGAATGGGCATAGTTGAGAAGTTTCTTGATATTTTCCTGATAATTACGTGCTTTCTGATCTTTTTCCTCGAGGGACAGTCCACCGGTACGTTCATCGCAGCAGCAAGATACGGAAGTGCAACTCACCCACCCCCTTCTGTGCTTGGCCGTGGCGTTGGCTGGCAGGTACTAAGCAATACTAGTGTATAACTATAACATATTTGGTCTGATGCATCATGCATTTCGTGTTTTATTGATTTTTTTCTTCACATTTCAGGGTATAGGCCTTCTGATATCTGGAGCATTTGGCACGTTAACTGGCTGCACTGCATCAGTGTATTGATCTTGAGCTTTTGCACTCACTTCTTCAACACTTGGGTCACTATTGACCGCGTTTTCTTGCCCTTTCAGTGAAAATGCAGGTCTTCTGGGACAAACCCGAGTTGGGAGTAGGAGAGTGGTTGAAATATCAGCAGTCTTTATGCTGTTCTTCTCGGTTTTAGGTATGACGCGCTCTCACCAGTGAGCTCAGTACTAGGTACTATGTATAATGTTGTCATGTAAAAACATTGTTCTTGGCAGGGAAATTCGGAGCTGTTCTTGCATCCATCCCACTGCCAATATATGCAGCATTGTATTGTGTCCTCTTCGCCTATGTGTGTAAGTCTTTCAACTTCTACGACGAAACCAAGAACATTCTTGAAACTTAGTACATATGTACCATGATGTTTACTACATTGTGTGTGTGGGTGTGAGCAGCTGCAGCTGGCCTAGGTTTCCTCCAGTTCTGCAACATAAACAGCTTCAGGTCAAAGTTCATTCTTGGCTTCTCCATCTTCATGGGACTCTCAGTGGCTCATTACTTCATGACCTATCTTGTGAGCTCTGGACATGGACCTGTCCACACTGGTGCCATATGGGTGAGTCCAAATATCAAACCTGACCAACATTTATCCTTCAACTCTTAACATAAAACATGTTCCAACAAGAACCTTAAACTTGGTTTTGGTTTTTTGCAGTTCAATGACATTGTGCAAGTGATATTCTCTTCTCCGGCGACGGTGGCAGTCATGGTGGCATACATGTTGGACTGCACATTGGGGCTCCGGGATAGCGCGAGGCGGCGGGACAGTGGGAGGCACTGGTGGGGGAAGTTCACAGTGTTCACTGCAGATATCAGAAGTGAAGAGTTCTATAGGTTGCCTTACAACCTTAATAGGTTCTTTCCTTCATTCTAGTATGCTACAAACTACATGTGTGAGTCCTTTGTGTTTAACCTATGGGTACTTCTATAGGTAAAAATGAATAGTGAAACCTTAAAATTGACAAACAAAAGAGTGGTAGAGAAGTGTATAGCTATATATATATATTGGGCTCCGTTAAATTTCAATAACAGACTACTCGCAACGATTTGAGTTTTTACCACTAAACTGTTAACTTTTGAGCCGAAACTTGGATCAAATTAGCTGTGATGCTATGCGGTTTATGATTTATTGAGACTTTTTGTAATGATCAAAGTAATTATGTTTACAATTATAATTAATCGACTACTTAGATTGGATTCAATATCATCAAATAAGCAATATGGTTACCATTATTTTTATAAGTACGATCGATTATGTTGATATTAAGTTACGATAAATTGTCATCTATTGTGAAAATAGAGATGGGTACTGCTAATGGTGATTGGCAATTAAGCTTAAGTGCTTGATGTTACCAAATAGGTTGGATCAAGAAAATAAAAGGAATTAGGTTGTCTCCTTCCAATTTTAGAACCAATTATTAAGAACAAAATTAATGATGCTTATGACCAATTGTGTATAATTTTGGACAATTGGGCCTATTGAGCCCATCCTAGACTACTGGGCCATGATTGACAGATTGTCCCCCAACATAATTATTCAGGAAAATGTTTCATTTTGGGCTCTTAAGTATTTACTTTATTTTGAATTAGTTCCAAATTTGATTTTTGTCCAAATTGGAGCAAAAATCAAATAGGATACTAATTTAAAACAAAATAAATAATTACATGACCAAAATATAACATTTTCTTCCCATATGCACAAGTTATTATTTAGTATCAGAGACAATGGGTCGATAAATACACTATAAAAATTTATTAATTCATTAAATTTAGTACACGATTAAATTAATTTGATACACTAAAAAATTTCATATGACTTGGTTGCTATTATAAAATGGTCGCAAAATGAGTGTAGATAATAGAGTTAAAATTATTTTGTTCCCTATGAATGTATCACAACTCCATAGCTTCCTTTGAACAAATAATAGAAACCATTATTGGCTATATCCATTAATAAATTATATTAATATTTTTGCACCAAAAATACGCTTCCACCTATCCACAAAAAAAACTTTCTTTAAATATACAATATATATACATGGCAAAATGTATATCAGTTAATTGATATAAAATTATATCAGTTGCAATTTAAGAAAGCCAATGAGCTGATGACACCTCATTTAAAATCACTTATACCCACCCAAGTGAATTTGTAGAAGGGAGCGACCCGTCCGGATTCATGATTTTAAATAAGGTATCGGTATTTTATTAGTTTAACTGATGTAATTTTATATCAGTTAATTGATACACATTATACCTTATATATATAAATATATATACATATATACACAGTAACTTGCATTGGAAGCTACAAAATTGATGAAAAAAACATCAATACCATATCTTCATCACAGGTACAAAATCACATCAATAAAATAAATATATACTAATTTTTCCAAAATTTGCAAAAAAAAAAAAATAATAATAATAATAATAACATTTTTTGTTTTAGTTTAAAATAAAATTTTTTGTTGAGTTTATGATAATTCATTCAAATATTTGAATTCAATAAATTTGTTCGTTCTAATAATTTATTTGAGTGTTTGTGGACGAAAATATATTGTGGTCTCATCTTCTAATTTAATCAACTTAGCCTGAAAAAATTGGTTCGTTAATTATTTATTCTCATTTAATATTATATTTATTATTTTTTTAACCAAATGATGGGTTAAGTGATGAGATTCGAGAATATACACATCAATAATTTCACCGATGACGAGATCTAATCACAATGTCAAATATATAGTAGTTGCTAAAATTCAAACATCCCACGCCAAAAATTTATGAGATGGTAGTTTTTTTATATAAAAAAGTTGAGTTATACAACAAGGATAGCTCTCCCATTTTAACCCAAAACTCTCTACCTCACTTGACGTAATGAGATTTAAACCCACGATCTCTCACATGGAGATGTGAGTCTTGATCATTGCGTCATCCCCTAGGAGACGAGATGGTAGTTTAGTCATTGATATTATCATATCCAACATGTATGGGCCTAAAAAGAGTATGTTACGAAACTCGTAAATAATAATCGAATTAAACATGAATACAAATTAAATAAGGACAAACTTGGACTAAAAAAGTATCTCACGATCGCGGAGGTGACATAATTATCTTGAGGGCTCGGTTAAATAGCTATAACGTCAACAATCTAAATCCAACAAATTCCAAGATTGTGCACACGTTTTACGCCAATGTCCGTACCTTTTACTTACCACGACCCATGCGGCGTCCCATGTCTGTGCACCTATGGTGGCAACAAAATAGTTTTGAGACATGCTATGATCTACAACTATATACGGGCATGATACATTTCTATTGTACGAGACTTTTGACACTTCGTCAAAACTATGCATACTCAAGCTCTTGACTCATAATATATAGGAATAAGATTATGATTAGTCTTCTTACTATCCAAAAAGTTTGGGTTTAGTTCCTAAACTATCAAGTGTTTGAGTTTAGTTCAAAGTTGAGCAAAGTGTCTGGATTTAGTCCAAAGTTATGCAAAATTGTTTAACCTAAGGACAATCCGTCAAATGGAGTGACGGAATCCGTTATGCTGAAGTAGAATTTATAATTATTTTTTTTGTATATTTTTTTTTACGTAGCGATGAGGTGTGAGCTTATGTGACATTTACAAAAAAAAGTAAAAACATATTTTAAATGACAAGTGTCATTAATTGGTTGGATGTTATATCATTTTTTATTATAGTTTTACCCTTCTACTTTTTAATTGTTTCATTTCAGCCCTTGAACTCTTTCATTATTTCATTTTAGCCCTTTATGTTTTATCTTGAACTTTTCATTTTTTTTCATTTTAGCCCTCTCTTTCAAACTGATACCTCTTCTGGTGAGTTTCCGGCGGCCTCCTCCGGCGATGAAAGTGATGGTCACGGTGAGCTTCCGGCGGCGTGCTCTACTTCATGGAGATGATGGATTGTCGAGATGGAGTAGTCGGA
>JAYMTA010000525.1:0-27372 GCA_036897625.1 Pelargonium cotyledonis
GATTGATACAAAATTGAGCACGAGAAAACAACATCAAGGAAATGAATTGTTTTTAATGCTTTTGTTTTTTTTCCACACCCTAATCACGACGAAGATGCGGTTGCTGGGGCTGCTGTTTTTGGACAAATTGAAGAGACCCAAATTCTGGGCAGTGTTGGTGCCGGCATCGCCGGAGCGGGTACGACAACGGAGGCAAATCCAGTGGTCGGGGAAGGGGCGATGAAGGAGAAGATGAAGGAGGTGGAGAAAGAGAAGGTATTGTTGATGGGTATTTTGAATGGAAATAGATCAATGCCAATGAAGATGGAGGAGGTGAGGGAGGTCAGGGATTTCGCCGATGGTGAGAGAGACCGGGAGTTTGCAAAGTGGTGAGAGAGTCGCCGAAAAGAGTAAGCAGAGAGAAACAGCCCCACATGAATGGATACAAAGACATTTGTTTATAAATTTGAAAAAAATTGGAGGACAAAATTGTAATTTTACACTAAATAACAGAGTCAACAAAATAAAGATATTAGACTACGAGGGAACAAAATAAAGTCTGGGAACCTCATTAGAATAAATTGGACAGTTCAGAGACTAAAACGGATTTTTTCTTATTTTTAATAGTAAATTGTGAAAGTTGAAGATATCTAAAATTGAAAAAAGTATACTTAAGGAAGAGACCCGTAATTATCTCTGTTAATTAACGGAATAATATATACAGTAAGACCGTATTTCACCTATTAATATTTTGACCAGACTGTGAAAACAGGTAACCAAAGTAGACTATTTAAAGTCAGATTGTTTCTTTTCTGGCTCAACTTTTACCGTACAATACTTATATGATCCATTGACTGGAGCGAAGAAAGGGGAAGGTTCAATCGCCTGCAACTCCTCTGAAATTGACTCACTACTGCAACCGTAGTGATGGCCAAGTCCAGCGCCGATGACGACGAGCTTCGGCGTGCTTGCGAAGCTGCCATTGAAGGCACCAAGCAGAAGATCGTCTTGTCCATGCGCGTCGCCAAGAGCCGTGGGATCTGGGGAAAATCTTCCAAATTGGGCCGTCACAGCATGGCTAAACCTAGGGTTCTCGCTCTAGCTAGTAATTTCCCTTACCTCAACCACCTCTTCGTCCTCTTTGGTTGCTTTCATTTCAATTTTAATTGCAATTTATCTTCTGCCGATGGCATTGTTGTTTGTGCAGCAACCTGATTTATATTTCCTTTTGACTGTAGTCCATGTGTTTTGTCGTGTTAGCTGAACTTATGATGCAGTTTTGTTCGAATGTTCGGTTGATCATGGTAGATAATCACTTAATGGACTTAATTTTCCTATAATTTGAAATTTCGAGTTGAACATTGTAGAAGACACTCCATGTTAGTTTAAATTAATCTTTTTCATCTGATCTTAAGTAGTCACTGAAAATAGCTCCTAATAACTGTTTTTAGCTTCATTTCCAAATTAGAGCTGGCATTTCTGAATAAGTACAAATGACTCACTGTAGATTGCAGATTAAAATCTTTAACCTGAAAACCTTTAGCTCTTTGTTTTATCGGATTTTGTCTTTTTGGGTTTGGTTTTGTTGTTGCATTATCCAATCATATATGATTAGAGGAATTTTATAGTGAGATTGAGCTGAATTAGCCAGCCCAATGGGGTGTTTGAATGGAGAGGGGTGCTCGGTAGCATTTGGTACTCTAATCATAAATTTTTAGCTGAATGGAATCATTGTTTCGGCTGGCAGTTTTATGTTTTCAGTCTTTTCTAGTAGTTTTATACATTTTTCTGTGGTATTTTGGGTGATGGCTGGTATGTAATTAAAGGTTTTTGTCTTTTTTAGTATTTGGTTAACATAAAATTAGATGTTTAGGTTTCTATAGTAGCAACAAGTCAATAACAACAACAGCCAAGCCATTTCCTAAACAATGTCAAAGTCGGCTTTGGATCTCTATAGTAGCACGGTGAAAATTTGAAAGATTAAGCATATTTTGTATATCACTATAGTGCTTATTTGGTTTCAAGAAAGATATGCGGACAATGTATTTTGCATGTCTAATTATGTCACCTGATAGCTTTTACTATCATAATTTTCATGCGTCTCTTTCATACTATCTGTCCTTTCTAGTTCTATAGTCATTTCTCAATGTAGTATTTGGTTCTCTCAACTTTCTGCTAGCTGCCCAGTGCTATATGGAGGCAAAGTGTGTAGGCTTCGACTTTTTTACTCATTATTATAGATAAAAAATTGTTATATTGTTTTCTGAACTCATCTAGTCATAACACGGCTTCCGAGGAAGCTTGGTATTTCATTTGCATGGCATCATTAGTGACAACTTGTGGAGCGAATTGTTTCCAAGTATCTGGTTGTTCTCTCAACCGCATGCTAGCTATCAAGAATTAGATGAAGGAAAAAGTAAACATGTTTTTTTTTGACTTACATATAAAATGTTACGATATTATTTTTTGCATTCACAACATCATATGGTGAATTATAAGAATGCGTAGTGATATTCATTTGCATGCTTCATGAGTGACAACATTTGGTTTGTGCAGCAAAATCGAAAGGTAATCGGACCCAAGCTTTTCTACGAGTTCTAAAATATTCTACTGGAGGAGTTCTTGAGGTAACTGTCCAATTACAATCACATTATCTATTAAAATAATTTTGATTACAGCCAAGTAGTACCTCATGGAAATATAACTGTGACATTGGCAGTTGCCTGCCATGGTCTCTTGGTTGCTTAGAAGTTTAGGCCTATAAACCATTTATTTAGTTTTATTTTATTGAAAGCCTTCCAACTTTGATTCTTGTGGTATTTAAGGACTATTTAGTATAAATAGGGATTGGATGCAATTAGTAAATAATTTATGACTGCTATGTATTCATATTACGTTGGTCTTTGGGCAACTTAGAAGTCCTCATTTCTCAATGCAGACTTGGATAAGGTTGGCTGGTCCATTGCCTCATGCTCTCATATTCTTAAATTGCATGAGAGTTTTAGTGTATGTATGGTCCAATTGGAGACAAATTTTCATGGCATGTCTCAACTTGCAAACTAGGAGTTGTTTTAAGTGCATCATATATATTACGACTTTCTAATTGTTTTCTAAGAAGGTTGTACTTGCTCAAACATCCATATTTCAACAGATAGATTCTAAAAACATTCTTGTACATGCAGCCTGCAAAATTATACAAACTAAAGCACATTTCAAAAGTGGAGGTTGTAACTAATGACCCTAGTGGTTGCACATTCACATTGGTAAGACTCCCTCTTTTATAGATAATAAAAGAATCTTAAAAATTCTTTTTCATTTATTTACTTTAGCTTCTAATTAAGTATTTTATAGGGTTTTGATAACCTCAGAAGCCAGAGTGTTGCTCCACCTCAGTGGACCATGCGCAATGTTGATGACAGGTAAGTTCAAAGCACAATACCATTGAAAATCCTCACTTTGGTAACGTTCTCTTTATTAATATCAATTTGTTTGGTTTATTGATTTTAAAACTTGACTCCAACCCAAATGTTTAACTTAATAAGTGGAGGGCTTAACACGTATATAAAATGGTGACAAACTTCACATTATTTTAATATGAGGGTACTTTACATTCTCAAACAAAACAAGCTTTGATAACATGTTAAATTTGACTCCAACCCAAGAGTTTAAACTGATTGGTGGATGACCTAACATGATATCAAGTTGTGACAAACTTGACTTCATTATTGTGTATTATTCTTATAAAAGAAAACCTTTAGGAGAGTAGTGACAAGCACTAAGAGTGTGTAAGAGGAGAGTAGTGACAAGCACTAAGAGTGTGTAAGAGGAGAGTAGTGACAAGCACTAAGAGTTTGTAAGAGGAGGGGTGGGCAAAAACTAACCGAAACCGACAAACCGAACCGAGCTGAACCGTATGAATCGGTTTGGTTCTTTTATGTAACGGTTCAGTTATAGGTCGGTTGCAATATGAGTATTTTGACGTCGGTTCGGTTTTCAGGTTGACCTATATACTCTTTCGGTTAACCGAACCGAATATTTATATGATATATTTATATTTTTGTATGATGTGTTTATATGACACTTTTTTGTTAATTTTATGTGTTTTAACGTTTGAATTTTTTTCGTACGATTCATTAGTGATTGAAGATTAGACTTAAAAATAGAGGTTAAACAACTTTTGGCTTCTAATTATAGGTCAAATTAATATCCTTTTAAATATGATTTCGTTAAAAAAATGAATTGATAATGATTTATTTTGTATTTTAAGTATTTTAGAAATTTATATGAGGGGTAAACTAAAATGAATTGGAAATAATTACATATAATTCACATGCTTTATAATTTGCATATATGAACTAAAATTAAGAGCATTAAAACATGAACGGTTTGATTCGGTTATAACCGAAAGCCGAACTGATTATACGGTTAACCGAATCTATTGGTTTTTCAAAAATTCGGTTTCGGTTCGGTCAGTTTTAACACCCTTCAAAATAAACTGGTTTGGTTTTAAAATTGAACAAATGTAGCTGTTAACCGCCCGATCCCACCCCTATGTAAGAGGCTAATTCTACAAGTGATGTCTAGTCCATGTGACAGACAAGAGAAGAAAACTTTCACACGCACTTGTACTTGCAAGTGAAGTAGAGTGTTGGTAACTTGGTATATGTTGTAAGTTGCTATTGTTAAAGTTGAACACTCAACTTGTATTTATTGAATGACAAAATCACTAATTTATACAAGAAGAATACGTAAGAAATACAAAACTAACTAATTACAACATTATTTGCTGATCTTGTACAAATCCTTAATTGTGTACAATCTAAAATATGTAATACTCCCCGTCAAATTGAAACGTATAGGTTGTATGTGCTTCACTTATTACAATTATACACGAGGCCCTCGATGGAATATGGGGAAGATGCCTGCTAGCTGGAAACTGGAATTGGCAAATCTAATATGCACTTGACATAATCTTTTATCTGATGAAATCACTTGCAACCTCAATATGATTTGTTCTTCAATGAGCATCAAATTAGATGCAATTTGTAAAGCTGCTTGATTGTCACGTATCAGTTTCATTTGAGAAACTCATACAAATTTCAACTCCCAAAGAAGCTTTTTGAACCAATTTAGTTCACATGTTGCTAAAGGTATAACTCAATATTCACCTTCCAAACTAGATTAAGCAACATCATCTTGCTTCTTCCTCTTTGAAGAGACTAAGTTATCGCCTATCATCCAATTGTATCTTGACGTGAAACGTCTATCTGATGGTGATTTTGGCTAGTCAACATATGAGTATCCAATGACCTAAGCATGTCTTTTGTCTTTGTTTAATAGACTTTGGCTTGCAGTACCTTTAATGTATTTGTGAATACATACCATTGCATACCAGTGACTGTCACATGGAGATTAGAGAAACTAACTTACAACACTATTGAAAATGAGATGTTTGGCCGAGTAATTGCGATATAATACAATTCCCCCTGTTTAAGGAGAAGTTTGACATTTCGATCCATAGGGGTGTCAATTGGTTGACAGACCATCATTTTAGTTTCTTCAAGAATGTCCAACACATATTGATGTTGAGAGATGACTATTCTTGCGTCATATTGAGCAACTTCAATACCTACGACCCATGTCCTTAGCCTAAAAAAGTTAGGATATGACATCATCATCCACGTTATCAGCCAGGTATACATTTCCCTTGTGATGACTGATGAGTGATGATATGAAAATAGAGAGATTAGCTTCATTACCATGCCAAACTCTAGAATGACCATACTGAATCTTCCAAACCAGACATAGGGTGACTATTTAAGGCTATAAAAGGAGTGCCGAAGTTTGCAGACCAAACCATACTCTCTTTGAGCATCAAAATCAAGTGGTTGCTCCATATAGATCGCCTCCTGAAGCTCCTCATGAAGAAAGACATTCTTAATGTCAAGTCGATAAAGAGGCCAATAATGCATGAGTTCAATTGCTATAAAGAGACAAACCGAAGCAATCTTGGCCATCGAGGAGAAATGTCTCCATAATCCAAGCAAAATATTTGAGTATAACCCTTAGCCATAGCCATTAACCGAGACTTAAGGCGATCCACTTGACCACTAGGACCAACTTTGACTGTATAAACCCACCAACATCCAAAAGGGACTTGTCTGGAGGAAGAGGAACGAGCTCCCAGTAGGGTTGTGCATGGGTGGGTAATCCGCTCGTGGGCTCGGTTTGTGGCCCAAACTGCTGACTGTGGTTTCATGATTTTGGGCCCGTGGCCCACACTGCTCCTGCGTAAACCGGGCGGGCTATTGTGGATGGTTTGGTGGCGGTCTTGCGGGTGAAATCACAATTGCAAGAATGACTTGGGCTTAGAGAACGATAATATTATCAAGAACGATAATAAAATTAAGAACAACCGTATGCACTAAAATGATTGTACATTAAAATAGATCAATTGAATTGAAATGAATTTAGATATTTTTGTTGAACTAAGCAGATTTATAATTTTATACAAACACAAGGACACAACAAAAGTCAAAAGTTTAAACAACTCCTCTTAATAGTCGGCTGAGTTACAATGTCTTTATGGTTTGGATTATGAAATTAGGTGTTGGTTAGAGAAACTCCGTCTTTAAAAAGAAGAGATTGGTTTGGGTTTCTGTCAGAGTGAGATAGAAATCAGATCTGATTTGTGAAAGTGAAAGAGGATTTGAGAATATTATGGAATGAGGGTGAGGCAAGGAAAGAGACTGGTTGCGTTTCATTTAGGTTGAAGATAATATATATAGTGGGGCTAAAATTATGGATAAGTAGGTTTTGACGTGTGGGCGGGCTGGGCTGTGGATGGGATATTTGGAATCGTGGGCTGCACCAGGCCCAAGCGGTTTGTGATTTTATGGGCCGCCCTTTGAAGTGGTGTAGCGGTGCGGGTTATAATGCGGAGCAAGCTACGGGTTTTCCACCAAGTTTAGGGTTCCGTGTCAGCTTTGAACATCCTTAGCTCCTAGGCACCCTTAGACTCTAAAACAGACATTTCATCAACCATTGCTTGCCTCCAACATGGTATTGAAAGGTTCACTGATGATTTTTGGGATAGAAACAACAAACAATGAACACCCAAAAGCATTTCGTGAAGGAGACAAATGATGACAATTAAGATTGGTATAACGAGGACGAGGGTTTCAAGTGGGATGATTACCTATTCTTGTTGCGATTGATACATTTGGAGGCAGATCTACAACATGTTGAGATGTTAGAGTAGGAGTTGAGTCAACTGAAGCTACATCATTACTTACATTGGAGAGAGGACGAGGACGACGACAACGAAAATAAATTTGTGAAGGTACTAGTGAGTTTGTGTGCGTGAGAGATGATTAAAAAATAGGAGGTCCTAGATAAGGAAATGGGAGAGTTAAGAGATAACACTATGACTATAGTCATAAGATTCAATAAAGGGGAAGACTCGAAAAAGGTAACATGTGCATAAATAAAGTAATGTGACAGGAGAATAATGACTATACCCTTTATGTAGTCGTGAATACTCTAAGAAGATACACTTAGTTGATTCAACGAAAAATTTATCTTTTCCAGTTGACAAGTTGTGGACAAAACACGTGCAATCAAAGGTACTCATAGAGAGAAGAAAAGTATCATGGGTTGGGAATAATATAGAGTGAGGAATTTTGTGATGTAAACAAATGATGACGTACGATTAATTAAATAACATGCAGTGAATACAACATCAACCCCAAAACGTAGAGGAACATTACGCTGAAACACAAGTGTATGGACAATATTAAGTGACAATTCTTACATTCCGCAAACCATTTTGTTGAGGTGTAATGACATGAGGACTAGTTAAACACGCCTCGAGATTTCTGAAGCTGACTATATGGTGTAGGAAATAGTATTTGGCATTATCACTGACTAATACACGTATGCCAACATCGAATTGAGTTCAATTTCAGCACAAAACTATTGAAAAATAGAAAATAGCTCAGAACGTTGTTTCATGAAGAACAACCAAATGAATTGAGAAAAGTCGTCAACAAATATAACAAAATAACAAAATCTTAAATATAAAAAGTAACGTACAATTACTAGGATGTTTTGGAAAAGAAGCACAAGCGTGCTTACCTGCATGACATGACTCACATTCCAAAGATGGAAAATTTGAGAGACTTGGAACTAACAAACGGAAATTGTTAAGAGTTGGATGTCCAAGGTGATTGTGAAGAGTGATCGGTGAGCCTGTAGAGGTGCAAGCTATTGGAGAAGGCGGTTGGGTAAGATGATACAACCATTGTGACTCGTTCCCTACACCAATCATCTATTTGTATCTTGGTCCTGCACATTAACAGAGTTATCAACATAAGTAATAAAGCAATTAAGAGCTTGTGTTCAATTGCTAACAGAAACAAGATTGAAAGGAAGGACATGAAGTTCAAAGTCTAGGGGTAAGGAAGGGAATTATTTTGTTGTACCAATGCCTTTAACCATGGATTTAGATCTGTTGGCAAGTCACATTAGGAAGGGATGTTGACTCGGTTAATAGTGAAAAAAATATTTTTTTACCAGAGATATGTTGTAAGACACCAGAACCCAGAACCCAAGATCCGATTGTCGGACACCCAATAAGACAAGTTGCAAAATCAACAGTCTGAGCTATGGAAGTAAAAGAGAATGCGATTTGCTTACAAAGCTGTATATTGGAGATAGTCCTCGAACACCAAAAAAATTGATCCAAACATGATTATGTGTTAACCAATGTATCAAGCAAATTAGACTAAAAATATATACAAGGCCCAGATAGGTGAAATAATGTCCAGGAAATCGATAAAATAATGGTAAAAAAACTGCCTGAAAACTCTCCGGCGTGTGGTGGACTGTGGAAGCACACCCGATCTGGGATGATTGGCATGAAAAAACAAATAAAAAATATTGAAAAGTTTCTCCGGAACAGACCTAGCGGCGCGTGGAGGCTAGGCTTATGCTTCCAAGTTGTTCAGCGCCTTCTGAACCCTAATGTGATGGCTGTGATGAAAAAAACACTGAAATGGCTCAGATCTAAAACGGGCTGAACTTGAAAACCAGCTCTGACGAAGAACGTGGCAGCGGAAACAAAGTCACTGGTGGAAGAGGGTGACGGCCGGCACTCTTTGATCACTGGTATGTGATCAAAGTAAAGAGATCCCTCGAAATATATGCTGGTTGTTACGAAAAACAAACCCAACATTTGTTGAAAACGATTCCAATATGCCTTCCAGGCTTTGATACCATGTTAAAGTTGAAGGCTCAACTTGTATTTCATTGAATGACAAAAGCACTAATTTATACTAGAAGAATATGCTTGAAATAGGTAACTAACTAATTTACAAAAACTAACTAGTTACAACTATATTTTCTAATCTTGTATTAGTTGTATAAGTCCTTAGTTATGTGCAGTGTAAAATATCTAACAGTTACTAACATTGATTACCATTATAAATACGAGTTCATTGCACTAAATAGTAAATACATCAAGTTAGTGAATACAAATGAACTAATTAGGCCTTTTGGGCATTTTGAGTGTGAATATAGTTTTTACTGTCAAACCAAATTATCTTATGTGTTCACTCTCTTCATTTTGGCTATCTTGTTTCCCATGCTATTTGACCTCTACATTTTAACATATCAATTCTCTTGTAGGAACCGAATCCTACTTTGCATCTTAAACATTTGCAAAGATGTTCTGGGTCGTATTCCCAAAGTTGTTGGTATAGATATTGTGGAGATGGCTCTTTGGGCGAAGGTGAATATGATATTCCTATTTTCTTTCTATCTTGAAATTGCACATGCTCTTTGATTTCATTTGGCAAGTCAGTAAATTAAAGGGTCAGCATTTCTGCCATTCCGTGTCGATTTCTATTGATTCATAGCATTAGATCTTAGTGTTTATGAACGGAACAGTTCTATTAATAACCATAAAGTTTCTCCTCTCATAGAGGTCCTCCTTATGATGAAAATATGAATAATTTTGCAATGTAATTTATGCTTGTTAAAATACCAGCTTGACTTGAATAATTTGCTTTCAATTGCAAAAGGATTTGAAAGAGCATGAGATCAAACTGATATTTTCTGTCTCAACACCAAATTTATTATTGATGATAAAGTATGAAACAAATTAATAGAACAGTAAGTAACTTAAGTTTGATGTATTCAATAGGTATTTTAAGAAAAATGCAAATATACAAACAGCCACACTCACACTCTTAGTATGAATCCATTGATGATATTTAAATTTGAAATGGTCATGCATAAAAAGCTTTTTTTTTTTTTCTTTCTCTAGACACACAGTCACACCTCTTAATAATCTGGCTAGTGAATTTTCATTCATCACTAACTACACGTATGCTTGAGATACCTAGATAACGATTTTGCCAATACTTGCTGTTTATAAGTAGCAAAGAGCTAAAAATTAAATTCTGGTGCATTAACCTTAGGAAGTTGTAATATGTAAGATGCTGGTTATAAATGGTGCAGTACATCCCTAGAATTTTCCATGAATTCTTTTGAATTATTACTCCGGAGTGTTTTGTGCAAACAAAATATGCTAATTACCTTACCTGAAAATTAATTCAACCAGCTCACGAATTGATTTTGATAGAATATTAAAGAAAAACTAATGCTTTTTGCAAAATTTTATATAAGAAATAAACATTTTACATGTGAGATATCCAAATGGCTGTTGTGATTTAAATAAAAAAAATCATTTTTCAGTAACTTACAAGTATTGATGAAGATAATTTTTTTCTATGGCTGTTGGTCAGCGCCAATGAATTTTTACATAGTTAATGTGCATTTATTAAGTATAGAAAGAGAACAAGTTTTTGTATATTTCTTTAATTCTTTCTTCATGCCATTGTTTTGTACAAAGCTCAAATATGTTTGTTGTTTCTTCCAAATTAATATTTAAAATGTTTACTAGGTTCAATACCATTGCCATAACTTTCCTGGTATCGTTGTGTTTGCATGCATACTTCTTACCTCACCATTAGCAAACAATTCTTGGATATCATCATTTTTCAGAACGATCATGTATTATTTATTTCTTGATGCTAAAAGTATGTTGGTTTATCAGTTGACTGTCATATATCTTCTATTTCGAGAATATCTAGCACTCTCTCTATTTCATTTTACATTTTGAACTGTTCATTATAGTGAATATTGATATTCCGCTGTAAGTGTAAGTGTGTAGTTTCCTTTTTCTGAAAGAATTATTTGTAGTTTTTCCAATAGTATCCTGTAGTTCAGTAACTTTGGTTAGTTATATCAACTTTAGTTTGATCATCAAGGGAACATGTGGAAATCAATCCCTATTTAAACTCTCCTAAATTTATATGACAGTTGTTATGAATTGTTGATGGGGGTGTATTATGTTCTTGCTTTGGAGAAGTATCTGTTTTTAGATTCCTCTAATGTCTTGATGTGATTGTCTATCCTATATCATGTATAGTTTGTCTCTTTCTGCATGTCATTCTCAAACTTGTAACAGGAAAATACATCCACAGTCTCAAATCAGAGGAGTCTGCAAGATGGGCCTGTTGCATCTTCAGTGACTGAAGGTGATTTGAAAGTAACTGTCGAAAAAGATCTTGTCTCTCAAGCCGAGGAAGAAGACATGGAGGCTCTTCTGGGCACGTATGTGTTTATTATCTTTGTTTTGAAGCTTTTATTCATCAAGTTGATATTTTTATGGAAATGCAAGTGTTAACAAGTAGAGGATATAAATGTTCATAGCATATCATCACTGCAGTTGTCGAGAACATCACTTTAATATCTAATTTGAAGCTCATACAAATTGGGTTGGAGACCAATTTTGTTGCCCATGATCATTGTGCATTGATAATGATGTGTTCTATTTTTCTTCTGATTTTCTTCTTAAATATTTGCAGTTGACTATATGTATGAAGTAAATTTATACAATCAACCATAAGACTTCGTTAGTACTGTATAGAATTTTATCATATGATTCTTATTCAATTTTTATTGCACAGTTGATGCAGCAATGTAAAACAGTATTATCCATTGCATATATCTGTTATGATAATCCCAGGCAACCCTGTTGTCCTAAAAATTTCCTTTTCTTCACAAGACTGTAGCAAAGTTTATTTGGTCATGTTTCGGTAATGGTTGACGTGTTGACTCAAGATTTCATATTGTTTGGTGATGAATGGTTTGTATCAATATATGTGTTTATTAACACCTGTAAGGTTGATTATGAGTTGAAAATCATTAATTGATGATTACTTCTATGTCTTGCAATGGCTATTGCATCTTGTTTCACTCCCGTAACTTTTTTGTTGAGATCTTAATCCTGTTATGATGCTTCTGAGTATTTCATGGTATGCAGTTATGTAATGGGCATAGGTGAAGCTGAGGCGTTTTCTGAAAGGTTAAAGAGAGAGCTTCTTGCTTTGGAAGCAGCAAATGTTCACGCCATTTTGGAGAGTGAACCTATGGTTGATGAGGTAGTTTTTCTTTCTATTTTGTATCTATGAATGAATTTGATAATATTTTTCTACTGCTTTATTTTCATATCAATAGAATTCATGTTATCGTAATTCCTATCCTGTTTCTTCCTCCAGTTCTACCTTGAGCAATTTAGTTCATACACCCTAAGGTTACTAGCATCATAACCATTCAAGTCCACCGTCACTAGTGGTCTTATACGATGTCAAATCCCCCAGCCATTCTGTTGTGTCTAGGTTTACTTCCAGTGCAATGTACTGACATTTGAAGTTCTAATCTACTGCTAGTAACATGAATGGTCTTCTGCCCTTCCTCTTTTAGAATCACGTGTAACTTTGAAAAGTGCTGCGGCTGGTGTTTGATTGCCATTTTCCATCAACTTACCTCTCCAGTTAACAATCTACCAACAAAGGACCATCATAGAATTTCGATTATATTTGGTTATGACTTATGATCATGCGATTTTACATGTAACTATTCATTGTATTTTTCTGCTAGTCTTCTAAGGGACAGATTGAGTTTCATAATTTGTTGATTATTGATTTGTGGATCTTGCAGGTCTTGCAAGGGCTGGAGTCAGCATTGAGTTGTGTTGATGACATGGATGAATGGTTAGGCATCTTCAATGTTAAACTTAGACACATGAGAGAGGACATTGAGTCGGTAGGGAACAGTGCAACTTGCTATTGTGACTAAATTAAATATCTTTTGCGTGGATATTCTGTTGATTCAGTATTTCGATCTTTTGTTCCACTATTGTTGACTTAAATTTCCATCTCTTTCTAATGGTTTGTTTTGAGAGTGGTTCTTTAAATTTCCTAGTTGAAAAATGACTCTCTTTGTAGTAAATGTGATTTAGGTTTCCTAATTTTGTGTAGTTAGAATGATTTTGGATTTTTATGTTTTGTTTGCTTTTTACTTATGCCTGATGGCCTTCTCTGCCATTAGCTGGTAACAAGTTTACTGTGATTTCCAGATAGAAACCCGCAACAACAGGTTGGAGACACAGTCTGTAAATAATAAAGCACTCATTGAGGAACTCGACAAGCTTCTTGAACGACTGCGTGTCCCTTCTGAGGTACATTGTCCATCATTATAGTATCATGCATCAGATGTTTACAAGCTATGTCAACTTAACCCTAATTTTCTTTATCCCTTGCGACTTTATTTGAATTGTAGTATGCAGCCTGTCTAACTGGAGGTTCATTTGATGAAGCATGCATGCTTCAAAATATTGAAGCATGTGAATGGTTAGCTGGTGCTTTGCATGGTCTTGAAGTACCTAATATTGATCCTTCGTATGCAAACATGCGAGCTGTATGAACTCTGTTCCTCTCTCTTATTTGTCACTTTCATTATTATTTGCTTGAGCAGGTTGTTCTTAGTTAATAAAAAAGTTAAAATTTGTAGTTATCTTAGACTGTTAACATTTATAAGATAGTGACAGTGCATCCTTGCACCGATCTCTCTAGTTTGTACTGTTGACTGTGCTTATTGATGGACTACTATTGCTATGAGATTCATATTTACAGGGATTTTGTTATTTCAAAAAAATAAATTTGAGATGTCTGTTTAATTTTTTTTATATGTTTAGTGAAGTGAAACTAAAACCTTGAATTTGAAGTTTGGAGTAGTAACATTCAGACCTATTGAGTTTGTCTCTTACTTGCATCACTTTATTAACCGTCCTCTGTCTAAGTTGTCTGGCTTCCTCATAATTGTCTGGGATGAACCTTACAGCTGTACCAAATGCTGATATTTACAGAAGTAATATTGTTCTATTCTTGCGTGGAAAATGGTACAAAAGGTTTAATTATGTATAAACCTTGTGCCATGGTTTTTTTTGGGAGAGTGTTTTTTTTTTTTTTTCTTTCAGTCCAGTTATCGGAACCCTCATGATTGTCTGGTGCCATAATAAAAAGTTGGCATGTTATTTAGACACAATATTTAGGTGCCTGTAGGTAGTATTTCTCTACAAGGTTAATAAGGTAATGCCCCAAATTTGAATTCTCTGTTTTTGTAGTATTATTGCAAGTTGGATTGTGTTGTGTTTTCAAGTAGCTCTAAAACCTCAGAAGTTACTTTAAAAAAAAAAACAAAAAAGTTAACTGCATCCTTTGATGCATTTCTTCCGTATCTTAAACTGGTGCTGAATTAAAACCACTATCTGTTGTGTCAAAAAAAAAAAAAAACCCACAATCTGTCATTCTTATGCCCATATTCTCTAAACTAGTTTTAGAGAAAATGTTTGATATTTGAAAGTTACCTACCTCCTGAACAGACTCATAAATGTTTATGGTTCTCGTTACCTTACCTCTTTTTTGGTAGAGACTCCATGTTAAAACTCATTATACTATCAACTCAATTATCATTGCGGCTAGCTGCCCTGTGATCCTGAATGCGCAACAATGGTATTACTTGTTCTTGTTCTGATTGTCTCTAGTAGTGTATTCTCCTTATGGATGGAGCCATGAAGGGGGTCTGAAAGTGAACACAAAGTTGATTGTTAATGTGAAATGTAACAGTGCTCCTTTAAGGCTTTTGTTGGGTAAGATTATGTTAAAGCATGATGCGGATGAAAATATTTTCATGAAGCTAGATGATAAATATTCTTAGTTTATTTAAGTATTGAGATCGTAATTATAAAAGAAGTGGATGTAACTCTGCAGGTTAAACAGAAACGGGCTGAGCTTGAAAAGCTCAAGTCTACATTTGTCAGGAGGGCTTCTGAGTTCTTGAGAAATTACTTTGCTAGTTTGGTAGATTTCATGATAAGTGACAAGAGTTACTTCTCTCAGGTATTTCCTGAGCTTCTTTCGTTTCTATTCTAGGTAATAAACATAGATTTTGTGACTGAGAACTAACTATTTCTTGTTTCTTTGAGTTAAACAGCGGGGACAGTTGAAGAGGCCTGATCACGCCGACTTACGGTATAAATGCAGAACATATGCTCGCCTTTTACAACATTTAAAGGTTTAATTACTAGCTCGTAGCTCTATTTATTAAATGTTAATTTGTTGGAGGGCGTATTCATTTTTCTTTTCTAAAATTTTACCCTTGCCTTAACAGAGTCTTGATAAGAATTGCTTGGGTGCATTGAGGAAGGCCTATTGCAGTTCCCTTAACTTGCTTCTTCGCCGGGAGGTGAGGGAACAAAAATACCTTTCAATTATGTTGAAGTTATTTCTTGGATAGAATATATGATTGTGTTAATTTTTTAACTAAGCTACAACATTGACTTGAGTTTCTACTACGAAAAGGTCAACCTTGCTAGTATAGTTTGACTTCCATCGTTATATGCTGCTTATGAAGTCGAGATAGAATTATTCATCAATTCACAATGGGTAGAAGCCCAATTTATAATACAAATAGAATAAATCAATGTCATAGTGATTTCTATCAATCCCTAATTATCCGCAAATCAAATATACTAATCTAATATATCAGATTTCTAACACTCCCACAAGTTGGAGCGTAAATATTATATGCAACCAACTTGTTACAAATATACTCGATTTGAGGGAAGACAAAAATGACAAATAAGGATCTAATTTCCATAACTTAGAAACAGATGGAATATTGAGAGGATGATGCAAATACTCTGGAGAGATGGTACTCTCAGCAACTGGAGGCCGAATTCACCAAGATAATAGTGGCCTTGTGACTCACGTCCTTCGCCAATCACCCATCCCGTACCCAGATCTTGCAAAAAGACATGTTGGTGTGAATGTTAAGGAACAAGAAAGGGTTTTTGTTATTTGACTAACAAATAACAAGTTAAAAGGACTTTTCATCACATATAAAACAGAATCTAAAGTTGAAGAAGGATAGGGTATGACTTGTCCTATACCCATGAATATTTGTTTTAGTACCATCCCCAACAGTAATATTTGGCAAAACATTAGAATATGTTAGAGATGACAAATAAACATTGTTAATACACAAATAATTTGTAGCTCCAGAACCAATGATCCTTGGTGAGGGAGAGCGACCTTGGATAGCAAAAGCAGGGCTACTAGAGGAGACTTGTGTAGCTTACTGGAACTTCAGAGAAACATCATACTCGGTTGGTGTCATAGTGACCGATTGAGTTGATGATGTGGGCTTGGTAGTGGTGGGACCAAATGCATGTGCGGATGTGCCGTTGTGCGAGGCGTGAGCGGAGCTGCAGGCGCCCATGTTTCTTCCAAAAAAATTCCTCATGGCCAAATCATTTGCAAAAGGTGCACTGTGCCACTGTGGGTGATTACCAGTATGCCCTTTTCCTTCCCCAATGTCAAATACGGACAACGGTGTTGCAAGATTTTCTGATATAGGAGGTGTCTGATCACATGTGGATGGCGATGGTGCAAGTTTTGCTGATGTAAGAGTTGTCTGAATACCATTCATATTAAGTAAACGCTTGAAAGTGTCTTTCAAGGTAGGGCTTGTAAAATCGGTCAATATCTGATGTCAAGCTGGTTCAAACTCTGATTTGAACCAGAAAGTGCAGTAACCATATAGAATTTTTCCCGCTGGGTAGTGTGATCTGCAACGTGGAAGCAAATGACATAAGGCCTTCAAATTCTTGCTAAGTTACGAGTAACTTAGCAAGCAATAAGTGAGCTTATATTTTGCCCGCAAT
Organism: Pelargonium cotyledonis; assembly: GCA_036897625.1. Classification (NCBI taxonomy): domain Eukaryota; kingdom Viridiplantae; phylum Streptophyta; class Magnoliopsida; order Geraniales; family Geraniaceae; genus Pelargonium; species Pelargonium cotyledonis. The sequence goes on from JAYMTA010000525.1 coordinate 17,114, forward strand.
TTGCTCGCTATTAGCAAGCAAATTGGCAAGAAAACGTTTTTGCTTGCAAATTGCTTGCTAATAGTGAGCAAAATCACTCCCTATTTTGCTCGTTACATTGATTGCTAGTTGCGAGCAAACAAGTTTGCTTGCTATTTGCTCGCTAAAGTAAAAACTACCACATTTTGTATATATTTTTCTATAAATAAATATATAAAAAAGAAAACTAAAAAGAAAGCCAATATATAAACACCTACATCCACCCAACATTATCCAAATCGAATCTTAAATCCGCCTTGGACTCACTCATCTGACCGATCTCCAAATTCAACCTAATGCTTTGATGGATATATGTGTTTAAGGAGTGGTAATTTATGATGAAGAAACGAGTAAGAGATCTAACAGATGTTTCTTTTTAGCTATTTGGTTATATAGAAATCATACATATAAAAGAAACCTGGCAAATACACACTTGAAGACCACTTACAACTGTATATAACCTCCATTGGTCCCTCTCACTTCAAATTTGTGATGCTAGTCACAACAGTATATAACCTCTGAATGTCGGTGTAACACTTTAAAGCTTCTTGCCAAACATCATAACATGTCTCGAAAGGACTGCCACAATAGCTTGCACAATTGGGCACCAGTTTTCTCCCATTTAGATTGATCTGCTTCAGTTACATCCTTAACAGTTTTGGTAAGGTGGTTCATTTGTCCCTGCCATTTGAACCACATTTTAACAGAGGCCGCCCATGATAAATAGTTAGCGAACCCTATCAATTTTTCTGTAGTGATAGAGTGGGCGCCAAGGACAAAGAACTGAGATGACCCAACCCTAGAGTTAGCAAAATTAACTTTAGACATTTTGAACTTAACAGCCAATCAATATTTGAAATCCAAATCGATTGAGAGAGCAAAATAAAATGAACAAGTATATAAAAATATATAGATATATACTAGGGAGCAGTTGGAATCAGTTGGAGGCTGGAAACGACTGCAATAGGTTCCCATGAGCAGATATGAGAGGGAGAAAAACTCCGGCGACTTTTTGGGTGACCGGCTTGTGGCGGGGGGGGGGGGGAAACCGGGCGGGGGAATACCCCAAGTAGGTGCCATTCGGAAACTGATGGGGAGGCAGGAAATAGGCCGCTCGATCGTCCTGTTTCTGTGGTGGGTCAACAGCTATTGCCAGAAATGAGATCTGGTCCCAAAAACTGTGGAGATTCGATTTTCTGGCAAGCAGAGCGTGGTGGCGGGTCTGCGGAGGAACGAAAATGGTGTTACCGGGGTTTTGAACGTCTGCGCGGGATAAGTCTGCTGATATGATCAGACTTATTATCGGGCGCTAAAAAGTTTCTGTCAGAGTTGATATACAACATAACAAATTCCCTTTTCGTGGAGGCTCTGATACCAAGTGAAATTGAGAGAATTTTTGTGTAATCTACATAGGGCAATGCCCAATTTTTAATACATCAGTTCGAACACAAATTTTCAATTTCTATCTCCTAAACTAATGCGAGTTCTAACAGAATCTACCCTAAGGAAATGGGGTACAAGCATATATGTTATATCACAAGGATAACTACACATAATTACTGTCTAAGGCATCTTGGTTATTGTCTTGTGAATCTACAGGCTCGTGAATTTGCAAATGAACTTCGTGCTAGTACAAAGGCATCAAGAAACCCTACTGTTTGGCTTGAAGCTTCTGCTGGTTCCAATCAAAATGCAAATACTGCAGACACTTCGGGAGTTTCCGATGCTTATGCCAAAATGCTGACAATTTTTATCCCGCTTCTTGTAGATGAGGTTATAAATTTATAATCCACGTTATGTACATGTACTCTGAAGTCTAAATGATGTCTATATTACATTTGAAAAATATACTTTCTTGTTGTGAACTGCAGAGTTCATTTTTTGCACACTTCATGTGCTTTGAAGTTCCTGCACTTGCTCCTGGAGGTGCTGCTAATGGCCACAAGAATGGCAGTGATTCCAACGGAAATGATGAAGATGACGATTTGGGCATTATGGATATCGATGATAATTATAGCAAAGCTGGTACCTTTTATTTTCATATTGTTTCCTGTTTGTCTGTTTAATGTTGTATAATGATATATCTCTCCTGGCTGTTGTATAACGATATCTCTCTCCTGGATTCACCTATATCATTTTTTAGGTAAAAGTTCTGCAGATCTTGCGGCATTAAATCAGTCTCTTCAGGATTTGCTGGATGGAATCCAAGTAAGATCTTAAATATGTCTATTTTGATTCACACACTTGCATGAAACCTAGAATTTGCAAATACTCTTTGCTTTGAACCTCCTTATGGATTTATTATGTTTATATGGTTCTGTTATGGTTTAACCCTCAAGATCATTAACTATATTGATCACCTAATGCTGCAAAGCTTAGCATTTGCTATAGTTTCACATCATGTGTTTCACTGCTAGTTAACAAGTCATATCCTCTCCTCATTGCCAATTGGTTTTGAGATGAATGTCCTAATACAGTAACAAGCAGGTTTAGCTTCAGGGCAAACGCCAGTTGTGCTGTTAACCTTATTTGAGTTAGTCCATGTATAACAGCTTATTGTCTATAGAGCTTTCTAGCCACATGAAGAGGAGTGTGAGAGTAGTCCCACATGAAGTATTTTTTAGTCTCTCTACTGTTGAGAAACAAAGATTTAAGAAGATTTTCTGATTTTTATTCACTGAATTACAACTCTTATGTGTAATGATCGAATACAAAATGGTTTACCTCATTATCAAGTATTAACCATGCCTAGCTTATGAACAACTATGTCGAAACATCCAAGCAACCATGCCCATTGAATTTGACTTTTTATTTCATCAAACTCTTGAAAAATGGAGTATAACTCAGAACATTGTGTGATTTTCAGGAGGACTTCTATGCTGTGGTGGATTGGGCATATAAGATTGATCCCTTACGCTGCATATCAATGCATGGGATCACAGAGCGTTATCTTTCTGGGCAGAAAGCTGATGCAGCTGGATTTGTGCGTCTTCTGCTTGGTGACCTGGAATCAAGAGTATCTATGCAGTTTGGTCGTGTAAGTTCTTTCAAAACATAATTTATGTTGCCTTGTTTATACTGTAAACTTCTGCCTGAAGCATTTTTTTTCCTTTTCAGTTTGTTGATGAAGCTTGCCACCAAATTGAAAGAAATGAACGTAATGTTCGTCAAATGGGTGTCTTACCATACATCCCTAGGTAAAGTTTATTTAGTTTTAGGTGATTGTAAATTTTAGGCATTGCAAATTTAGTTAAAGTGTACAAATTTTGGAAGGGATTGTTTTTAGCCAATGGTAGGAAAGTATATTCTTTTCTTCTTTTTTATCAGCAAAGGTAACCATGTATTGATTAAAGATCCCAAGAAGCGAACAAGGTACATACACCATAGAAAACAAGAAAACATAACATGAATAATGCTAACAAATGTGAATAACAAAACATGGGTAGAGCTATTTGTGGATTGTTCAACCAGCTGCTAAAATTCCACTATGAGGGGTTCATTGCTCCTTTGAATTTTGCCAGCGAGTTTGACGCAAGTTCGCTCACCCCATCGAAAACTAGGTGGTTTCCATCTCTGTCTCCTGCAGAAACATGAGGTTTGGTCTGTGTGTTCGAGTGAGTTGGCCAACGGCTTTCTTTTTATGTGAGGATGAACTGCCCCTAATTCATCTCCTTGAGTTCATTGAGGAGTGCGGCCTCGGCACCCCAAACCACAATACCTAGTGATTTGCATGTATCCCATGTCTGCAGAGTCTGCTAGGAAAGTATGTTCTCTTGATTAGTAATTAGGTCATTAATAAGTGCAAGAGCATAACTTAGCAACAGAACTGGGTGCAGAATTAGTACAATTTGACATGTAGAAGTATACTTTGCTTTATATAAGAAAAATCTCATGAACTTGAGTATTCAAATTATCTTTGACGAGTTCATTTCAATGGTATATATATATACTCTGTATCTAATCATACTTTGTATCATTGCTTCTGCAAAGGTTTGCAACTCTTGCTACGCGTATGGAGCAGTACATTCAGGGACAGTCTAGAGATTTAGTTGATCAGGCATACACAAAGTTTGTAAGTGAGACTTTTTGGGCATGTTTTCTTGTTACTGTTTTAATGAGATGAATAGATGTACCTTGAACCTTTTATGAAAAGAATTTCTATGAGTACAACCTTTTTATTGTATTTGGTTGCTAAGATAGTAGAGTTAGGAGGTCCTGAATTTAATTAGTATGGCCCATGTGCTAGAACTTCCTTGTTGGGGGACTGGAGCCCACACATGAAGTGAGTGGTGAGGAAAATAATAGATTAGTAATTAGTAAATGATATGCCATACTCATCCTGCTTAAGCTAGTAATCTATTGCTGATATTCTTTGACAGGTGAGTATAATGTTTGCGACTCTAGAGAGGATTTCTCAAACAGACCCACGATATTCTGATATTTTCCTTCTAGAGAACTATGCAGCATTTCAGAACAGGTACTGCCTTTTTTATTCTTGTTGCAGTTATCCACGGCTGTGAGTTCAATCCTCGTACTTATTTCTTATGCTCAGTAATGTTGTTTCTTATTATGTTCCATGGTACTGGTTGATTGATTGCAGTTTGTATGACCTAGCCAATGTTGTGCCCACTTTAGCAAAATTCTATCACCAGGCTAGTGAAGCATATGAACAAGCTTGCACACGTCATATCAGTTTGATTATATACTCTGTAAGTATTATACTTTTATTGCAAAGTTTTCCTTCTCCAAAGTGAGTTTAAAACATCTATATATTGGTAGAAACTTTTTTCCTTAATGATGATTTCATCCAATGCTTTAACATTTTTGTTTGCAGCAATTTGAACGGCTTTTCCAGTTTGCTCGAAGAATTGAGGATCTTATGTACACAATTGCGTCAGAAGAGGTTGGTGCATTGGTGATTGATTACTGTCATATTTTCTTATCAGATAGTCTTTCTTGATATCTTCATGTTTTTCCGAGGAAATACTATTGTATGCATGTCCACTGTTGCATTGATGAATTGATGGTAAAGGAAAATGGTGTATAACATGGTATGATTTATGATCACAAACCTCCTTTAGACAGTTCACAGAGCTTGTCTGAAGTGGAATATGAAATTTGGGGTGTTTATTTTTCAATTTTCTTGTTAAAATGTTGTGGCTGATATATTGAATTCATCATTCCATGAAAATTGCAGATCCCATTCCAACTTGGATTGTCGAAAAATGATCTTCGGAAAGTGTTGAAGTCTAGCTTATCGGGGGTAAGATAATCCAATGGAGAAGTCTTGTCCCTAGCTTTTTATTGATTTATGTTGATTATGTCCGTCAAACATTGACAATATATTTTATTTTGGCTTCTTTGTGAAGATTGACAAGTCCATCTCTGCAATGTACAAGAAATTGCAGAAGAACTTAACTTCTGAGGAACTCTTGCCCTCTTTATGGGACAAATGCAAGGTAAGTTGGATTTGCTCATCAAAAATGTGAAGACCTATCTATGTTATTTCCATGATATGATAGGAGGAAGATTATAAAATAGATGTTTAAATGTTTAGAAGGTGTTCGGTTCTGGCACACACAGTGCTCCATTAGTTTTTGTTTTTGTTTTTTTTGGACGGGCAGTGCTCCATTAGTTTATCATGTAGAAGATCTGTTTTAGAGTTTCACTTAAATATATCTGATTAGTGACTAAAATATTCAACAGAAGGAGTTCCTGGACAAGTATGAAAGTTTTGCGCAAGTTGTAGCTAAGATTTACCCATCTGAGAGCATCCCAGAAATGCGGGATCTTCTGGCTTCCATGTAAACAAAAATATTTGTTTGTGTTGTATAATCTCAACTTGTTCCTTTTGTGTAGAAAGAAACATAATCCCAATATGTTAGGCTGCTGTAATCATTTTGTTTGCAATCGTTGTTCTAGTAATTTGATTTATAGTTGAATGAAACTCCTGTTTGTTTAAGGTATATCATCTCTATATTGTTTAATGAGATGCCAACCAACATAGTGTTGAGCAATGCGTAACTGGTAGAGGCTCATCAGGTTCATGCGATTGTAGCATCTTATGAACTGATGACACAGTAACACTAATCTGAGGACCCCTTTGGAAATGAAAGGCAAAATCTCACTTTTAGCAGCTTGGTAAGCGACTGATGGTTGGAGGTATATGAAGTTGTTGTGTTTGATATACAAGTTGTGCTTTCCACCTATTAACTTAAATTTTTGGATTATAGTCAAGTTTAATAGGGTATTAGAGATGATTTTGTATTATCCGCTTTTTTTATCTCCCGATGTAAGTCCACCAATCCACGTGTAGGTTCGGGCCCATGTCCTTCTCTCGTATTTGGGCTGCGTTATCTCGTCAATAAAATATAAAGTGAAAATGTTACATATAAATATGATGTAAGTTAAACTTTTCTAACAAGAATAGTAGAAACTCATGCCATTATGATAACCTAATACTCCGTATTTAAATTTTAACACAAGCTATGGTCTAAATTGTTGCCTAGTGCGTAAGCTAATGCTCTTGGGGACTCCATCTCTCCGAATGCTTGAAGGGCTTTGGAGCTTGAAGAGCTTGCGGATCCTCCAAAGCTCAGCCGATGCCGCCGAAAGGATAGAACTTCAACATTCAAAGTGGACCCCACATCACCAATAACCAACCACACAATGACATGTGTCGGTCTTAGTTGTGACTATAAACACCCGTCTCTTGGTAGGAGGATAGGGTTTCACAATTTACATTGAGACTACACTATCTATTTTCTCCCTATTTTTTATGGTTTTTGATTGAAATATTATTCTCACGTCCAATGTGGTGTCTTTGAAATACATTCGGGATCTTTGTTTTGAGTGTGTTGTCTCACTCATATCACATGTACGAAGTTCAGAGACAGGTTGATATGTGAACTTTGATTAACACTTATGACGATTTCTTAGCACGTGGAAAAAACGATAAACATTGTAGTGTGCCTCAATTGACAAAGTCGGTACTAATCCATATTTACATATGGGATTGAAGATTCTAAGCCAAAGACTATATGACTTAGGCTAAGCCATAAATGAGGTGTGACACCTCATTAAAATTTATAGATCCGGGCGGGTCGTTCCACTCCCACCAATTCACTTGAGTGGGTATAGATTAAATTAGATAATGTGTCACTACCTCATTGGTTTGGCTTAGACTAAACCAAAAAAATTATGGCTTAGATTCCTTATTTTATATATATATATATATATGGCTTACGCCAGAGGTCTCCAAGATCCCCGCCCTGCCTCACTGGGGCTTTATCAAGTCCCCCCTCGCCAGGTCACCTCCGAATTCCTCGCCTCATCAAGTCACAACCACCACATCTCGTTTGATTTGTACACTAAGACACCACTCCGAGCAGTAGAGACTCTTAGGAGATTCACTCCCTATAATGCTTGAAGGCTTAGGGGTGCTTCGAACCCTTACCACGCTCGTGGTTGTCGTGCATGATAGGCTAGAATTCCAACAACCAAAGTGGATCTCACATTATCAACAACCAACCACATGACGACTTGTGATATTTTTGGTCACGTTGTAAGTGTAAATACCTCTATCTTGGTAAGAGGGTGGGTTATACGTATACATGCAATTTGCACTAAAACAGTATCTCCGTAACACTCTCTAGCTTTTGTGATTTAATTTTCGGCAAATATCTTACTTTCATGCTTGGAGTCGGGTCCCGAAAACACATCCGAGGCCTCTGTTTTTAGTATGATTTTGTGCACATGTCACATAATCGAAATCCATAAGTCGAAAATTGGATTAAAATTAGATTTAAAATAACATTTACGACGAATCATACGGAAAAAAAAAAGTAATTACATTACACTCATTTGGAAATAGCGGAAGTAACAAAATGAACAAAGACATGCTTCCTTTTCCGGTTGGTTAGGAGTAAAAGAATATGTCTACCATAATTTTGGTTAGCTTAGCTACCTGTTCACAGAGAGAGTCTTGAGAGAACAAATACTCCGGCCGAAGAAAATATAGAGGTCCGGCAAAACAAGCCAGATCTACACCATTCACCAATGGTATGCTCCTGAACTTTTCCAACACTCCCACTTGAAGTATCATCATCACAGCATGTCCTATTTTTGATTTCGCTTCTGAAACTGACTGCATTTGAACCCATGATGGAAGCGTCTGCATCGACATATGTAATGACACTTAGTTCTTAACATAAAACCCGAACGAATTAATATGATCAATTTTTCCATCTTGAACTTGTGAGAGTATAATACTAATATTGGACATTCAACTATCAACTTAAACCCTTAGTTGAAGTGGTTCTTTACAAAACTCGTGATTCATTACTGAATATATATTGCGTACCTTTAAAGTAAAGAGTCCAAACAAGTTGGACCCAAGAAGCCAAGACTCGTTCCCATTAGTGTTCTTTGTTCCCACATATGTAACGTACAAACCCATCCCAAAAACAAGCATTGCAGTTCCTACCAGGAACATGTCTGCAGATACATTACTAGGTTAATTAATTAACGTTAACCTAACTACATATTCAGGAATAAAACCCTACAAAGAGAGCATTATGTATAATAATAATATATACCTATGGCTTCAATAAGTAGATGCACCACATGTTCCTGGTCTGATTTGTGTGACAACGTAAGAAAATAGTGTACGTATGATTGTACAATGATGACACAACCCTGTAATTGCATATGATATATACGTCAAAATGTATTAAATTTTTTGAATGGAGGAAGTAATTAAATGGCTCGTTGAGTTTATATATTTACCTCAATAAAGCAAAGAACCGAACCGAGCAATGATCCAGCAACAGCGAACAACGTAAAGAATCGACAATCGACTATAACCTGCATAATTCATGGTCTTTAAATAAGCCATTCCATGCAGATTTGTAAGCCTACAAAAAAGAGAATTAGAGCCTCGTTACCTTTTCAATGAACATCTGGAGCTGTACGTGCCATGGCTTGTTGTTGTTGGGTTGAAGAGGCGGGTTCAGTAACTTCATGACCTTACCTGTAGCGATAACATTTGCAGACATAGAAACCAAATTGTTGGATGCGATAACACTAGCGCTGCTACTATGCGAGGAACATGTGGCATTAGTTTCTTAGTACGGTGCTGTGTTGATTGGGAGTTGCTGACGTATTGTCACCCTGAGCTGTAAGAAGAAATATAGAAACCGCCTTTGATTTTTATCAGGAGTCTCAACAAATCATTAGCTGTAGAGATAGTAGTACAACATTAATGGATTCAGATGAACTTTAAACCTACAAATTTATTAGCGTGGACACAAGCATTAGTTATGAAATTTTCTCTTTTACATAACTGAATGTCACTTAATTCTTAACTAAAATTACTATTATTATTTGAGATACACAAGGTTGTAATTTAATTATTGAACTTTTTTAATGTATTAATTTTTTGGGGAAAAATATTGGTAGTTCCGATGAATTATTTACTTAAAACGCCTAAATCCTATAAACGAAAGGTCACTTAGCTTCTATTAACTTAACATTTAACAAAATCAGTTAAATTTTAGATGAGAAAAATACATCTCTAATCACATGTTATGCATGTGACTTTTTATTTATTTGAAATTCTCAATCTATTCTTTGTTCATCACATATTCAAGAACATGAAGAACAACGATGAACACTGAGATTCTAGTGCTGGAAACTTCATGTTTTTTAAGATTCTGGCAAAATGTGCATGCAGTTTTTGCCAACCGAAAACTCCATATATATGTTGCCAGAATCAGGGGCGGATCTAGAAAAAATAGTTAGTGGGGGCACAATTCAACTATATTTGAAATAATAATTTATTTAGATACAAAATTTAATTTTTTTTATAAGTATTTTAATTCATTTGTACATTACTTGTCAAATCTTAAACTTAAAATAGGTGAAAAGAGTTTAACTGGGTTAACTTTTATGACATGTTTTATAGAAAAATAATGCATTTATAAATATGAAATATGATGTATTTAAACTTATTATTCAATTGATTTCAACACATAATCACAACATTGAGCTATATTTTGTTGGACATAAACTTTACTAATATTTCTCATTGTGTTAGCATTCATTAATAAAATTATTATTTATTTAAAATAATATGAGATTATTCATTTTTTCCATTAAAAGCAAATCATTATTGTTTAAAAAATAAAACTGGGGGCACTCTTGTAATTTGAGTGGGTGCACTACTGCACTTTCCTCACTAA